>JAUZNK010043960.1:27618-51028 GCA_035046665.1 Euphysa ruthae | reverse complement strand
AGGCGTAATCCATTTGGTGTTCTAACATGCTTATCAATTGGACAGCTCTTACGTGGTAGAGGATTTAGTTGCAATGATGAAAGTAAGAAATGTTTTTGTTACATCATTCTGGATACCATCTTGCATGGTATGATGCAATATCTATAGAAAGTTTTACAAGGGGTCTTTTTAAACGCGAGATACTTTTCAAAATTTTCTATGTATTTAAATTGGTGCCATTTTTTGAGAGAAGTGCTTATTAGGTAAATATAGAAGTTAGTAATGTTTTGGTAGGTATTTGATTTGGCTCTGATGTTTTAACTGGTGTGGCTGATGTGGCTGGTAGCTATAATACTACTATCTTCTTGTGTTAAATAAAGAAAATATGATATTTATATTTGTATCTGCAGGAGAAAACTGCAACAGAGTTCGACAAACAACTAATTGATTAGTATGCAATAAAGCTGTAGATAGAAATAAATTCTCTGTTGACAATGTTAAATTAATCTTGATTTGGTTATCATTTGGTAGCTAACAACAGATACATCAATTGTCTCGATTGAATTGTTCTCTACTGTTTACATATTATTAATAAAGAAATGGGTAGGCAAAAAAAATTATGGAGTGAAAAAAAAAAAAGCACGAGTTTAGCCTCAAATATCGGCCCGAATTTTCTGCGGATGCATCAAAAAATGAATAGTTCCTTACTCTAGAGAATTTTTCGAGCTAATGTTAAATGAGCTACCATTCCTAAATGAGTTACCATTTATAAATGGTAAAGTTAAACCCACATTTCTTGTTTTGTTAGTTATATGGACTTCTGATTTTGTCAAATATCAGACTGTAAATATTTTTTCTGGCAAGAAGTTTTTATTGGAAGCCAATTAAAATGTTTAAAATATTATTTCTAATAATTTCTGCATGTCAACTAACTTAAATAAAAATTGGGGTGGTGTATCAGTTGTGCTCATCATTTCAGGTATTTTTCATTAAACTTTTGTTTTGTTGAGTTTTTGTGTAATAGCATTATTCATTTTTTGATTGCCTCTCTTCCAGTAATATGGCTTTGAGATAATGTGTTACTTTCTGGCATAAATTAAATTGTTTTTTTATGTATGTATGTGTGCATACATGAATATGTGTCTGAATTGGAGCATTTATGTACTTGCAAGTGCTTAAATATTTTGCATGAATCAAAAACCTGCAACTTGTTGCAAACATCTATACTATTTGATAAATCTTAATTTAGTATCCAAGCTTGGACTTTTTGCAAAAACTGCAATGAAATAGTTTAGCAATAATGTCTTGTTTGGTGATCTTTTTTTTTTTTTGATTTTAACTATGGATAATATTGAAATACCTTTTTCACTGGTCTGCCCCTAATGCTTCGTGGAAGAATTTCTATGTTCCCATAAGTCAGAGTTGAGTTACTCTACTATTCATGGCCTAGATCGAGATTCGATCCCACTATAGAAATAATTGATTAGATTTATTTGTTGATTAATACAAACTAGTGAGTTATATATTGATTTTATGTTATTAGTTTTTATTTTTTTAAATAGATTCAAATATTTTTCTTTGTTGTTTTTCCTGTTTGAAATAAATTGTTTGTTGCTTTCTCTTATTTGTGCAGTAGTATACTTTAAGCTTAGCAATAACTGTTTTAGATATATTACAGATATTTGTACACTGTCTTTCTATGTATCATTATTATAATTTGAAGTAATAAAAACCAACGTTTAAACAAAATGCACTGGACTGTGATTTTGTTTTTTAGGGTAAAATGTATAAATATATTATAAGAAATATAAAATAGATATCTAGATTCAGGATATGTTTGCTCTAATTGCTTGCTGTTTGAAATCTTTAATGAATCAAGTTCTAGATGATTTTTTGATGGAGTTATTTACTTATAATATAATAAGTTATATATGTTTGTCTGGCCCAGAAGTTAAGACTTTGATTTCTGTCCAAAAGGTGCGGGTTTGATCCCCCTTAGAGACCAATTATTTTCTTTACTGTAAGCTCAAATGGAAGCTTTAAGTAAATCAGAACCAAACGCATGGGCCCTTGTATCAAAATTAACTTAAAGCTAAAATATAAATACGTTGGAATACGTAACCTAATCTAACTTAACCAAATTTTAAAATCTCAATTGAATTTATTTAGGTTTAAATACCAGTTTGAATTTAAGTATATCAGATGACGCACTTCAATCAAATCGATCTTTAGTTGAGTGGAACGATGTGAAAGATCACATAACGAAAGAAATTGATTCTAACAAATCATCCTCACAGACAAATCTTGTCAACAAAGTTATGACTAATAGCAATTTTTCTCCTGACCAGTAAGTATTGCATTTATTTATTGCATTCAAAGTTAATTCTATTTAAAAAAAAAATTAGTTTTAAAAATGGAATCTTCATGGTGTTGCAAAAATCAGTAGTTGAAAATTTATGGCCTTAAAGCCCACCATAATTTTTTTATAAATCTTTAAAATATTTTATTTATAGTAGATAAATAAGTGAGTAAATCCTTCTGAAATTAATTGCAGACATGCTTTGAAAAATAATAGTCATGTAATATTTAACTACTTTATTAAACTTTTGTTTTGTAGAACTAAACGTTTAGTTTTCAATCAAGTATGCAAAAGAACATTGGCACGTACTGGTAGCTATTTAGATAACGCAGCAGTTAACATACACCGTTGTCAATATTCACACCTGTATTTGTTATCACCACTTCGTTCAGTCATCATCGAAAAGTGTCACGATACAACTATTGTATTAGGAACAGTGGAAACTTGTGTGATTGTGATTGCTTGTAAAAATATTAAATTAGTGACTGTTACAAAACGATTGGTAGTAATGTATGAATATATATATATTTTTTTTTTTTTTTTTTTTTTAGGATTTTTATTTCTTTTAATCGGAAAAATTCCTAGGAACTATGAAAATTTACTGAGGAAAAGACTTCAAACACCTTGAAAATTATCTGGGTAACTGGGTAACGTTATACTGGCGGTTTTTGGTTTAAAATTTTTTTGCAAATTTTGAGATTTTTTTTTCTTAATGGAATTGCAAAATTGCCAAATTCAGTGTTTTTAATTTATTTTCATGTACTATTTATCTATATTATTTTTCAAGAAAATTAATAAATTTGAAAAAGGCATTTATGCGTCGTTTGTGAAAATATTTTTATTTGAGTGTAGGAAGTCAATATATAAAGTTTGTGATTTCATTAGTATATAAAGGGTTGCAAAAGCATGGCAAACTTTTTGGCAAGCTAAAGCTAAAAGTGGTGTATGGTAATTGTTGATAGAAGAATACTACAACAGAATTCAACAAACAACAAATTTTACCAGTGATTAAAAAAAAAAATATTTATATATATATATTAAAAATATATTTCAATTTAAAATGAATTTAAATTTAGGTTATTGTTCATAAATCTTTAAAGATGCGGAATTAAATTTTGAAACAATAAATACTTAAGATCATTCGAATGGAATTTTTTTGTTTAACTTTTAAATAAAATTCTCTGTCGACAATTTATTAAAATCAATTTTTATTTGGTTTTGATTTGGTAACTATTGTCTCGATTGAATTACTCTCTACTGTTTGAATATTATTAATAAAGAAATGGGAAGGCTAGACAAAATATGAAAAAACTCAAATTTCACCTAAAAATCTGCATGGATTTTCTGCAGAGTCAGCAAAAAAAAACCTTCCTTGCAATAAAGAATTTTTCGTGTTAATGAGCTCCAGCTGCATTTGGAAAAAATCAAAAAGAAAAAATTTTTTCCCACAAAATTAGTACCCAAAGGTGTCCCTGGTTTATTTTAAAAATTGTACTGCTGCGAGAGCACCCAAAAGCTTTTCCCAAAACAAAGATTTTTCTTTATAACTTATATAAACCTGAATAAAAGATTTTGTTTTATTTCACCCTAGCATATTTCTTTGAATAAATTTACCTCATTTGAATAATTTGATGTTAGAATGTTCTTATTCCATTTAAAAAAAAACCGTTTTAGACAAATTCATATCTTCAAAAATTATGGACAGAAAATCTTTTAGAAATAAAAAAACAACTAGAAATAAGTTGTTAACACTTATTTGGTTTATTCAAATTTTTATTTTAGTTCTTCTCCAAACTCTTCATTTCACGTATGTGTTGCATCGGAACCTGTGCTAATAGGAAAAAACGAAAATATAAAGATGGCTCCATATTATACTTGGTATCCTCAGCTTGAAAGAGATATGAAAAATGTTAACATTGAAACGGAACCAAATTATTGGAATGTACCAGTAACGTTAGGTATAATACCAAAAAATGCAGCATGTTTTAATGTTCTATTTTGAACTTCACCATACAATGTATTTCTCTTGATGAGTTAATTGGCAGAATTTCTCTTAACAATAATAATTTTGTGCTTAGCGATGATTATTTCTTTGTTATGCAGAAAGATAATAATGTTGCGTGATGTATGAATTCACTTGCTAACTATACTTAATATAAACATATCGTAATTGTTATGACTCTTCTCTAGCTGCATTCCTTGTAGTGTCTTCTAACTCGCTTTTATTTTAAGAAATAAATTAATCTTGGCCTTCAAAATCTTTAATTTTTAAATTTAATTTTTGATTAGTTAATCATTATGATTATGGTTTTAATTGTTTATACAAGAAAAACATTTAAAATATTGAAAAAATTTAAAATATATAATTTTAAATTTGAGTTATGGACAGAACATTCACATTGAAAACAGTTTGTCACTGGTTTCATTTTTATGATTTGAATCATCTTGTTTGTTACATTTCGTTAAAAATCAAAAGAATTTGATTCTCTAAAATCGTTTCACTTTATTGTTTTGTGTTTTGATATTTATTCCCTATTTTTTTGCCCCATATTTTTGCTACTTTTATATATTTCTAGACCACAAAACACAATATTTTCTTCTGGATAAAGCTCAGATTGTTTTACATTTGAAATTGCATTATTTGTAATTTTACTACAAAAATTTTTTGTGATATATGTACCTTTTAGGAAGTTTTTCTAGAATTATTTTTTCAAAGCAAGTCTTCCATGTAAAATAGAAAGAAAATAACAAAACATAGACTTTTAGATTATGGAGAAATTATCTTTTTGCTTAACTCTCATAAAAAAAAAAAAATAAATTGTGCATTTCTCTGTTGATTTATGATTGTAATTATGATAAATTATGATAAATATATAATTATGTTGCTTTTATTGATGGAAATTTTTCCCAGAATCTCATCCTTGCAAAAAGTATTTAGTAAGGGACAAATAATGAAAGATCTATTATAATTATGGAGCCTTGTTATTTCCATTACGTGTTGCTTCAGCTTACTGTGCTCAAAGAGTCATTGTTTTAGGTTCGATTGTTTTTCAATTTCATTGCTTTATGCTTTAAGTAGAATACTAGCCTTGCTATATAAATAAAAGGGGACAATTCTCAAAGGTTAGTATCAAAACAAGACTACCCTGTGTTTCTAAAAAAAAACTGTATAGGTTTTAAGAACACTTTATTTTTTATACATCTGCTTTTTTCAGGAGCAAAGGTTGAAAACAAAGAAAAGATCTGGCAAGAGTATCCATTGAAAGACTTTTCTAAGTTTGTGATTCCCTTTGATATGGAAGGCTCCACTACTGTAAGCTGATTTATTATTTTGATTAAAATTTTATTTCATTAATTTGTTAATACTTCATACTCAAATCTTTGTTCCAGGCCAACCGCGTGCTGCTTATATTTGACCAGATAAACTTTTCTTTTTTCATCCTTCAAAAGTAAAATGTGATATGCCCTCTAAATCAGTAAGGCATTATATTATTAAAAAAGTTATAAATATATAAATAATGAGATTAGTTTGTAAATTTTCTCAATTTTGAGCCTACGAATATGTTTAGGGTTTTATCTGAAGTTAAGCGAACGTTTTAAGCCTATTGCCATTATGAATTATACATTAAAAAGCTGGTATTCTTATTTTTGATTTATAATTTTTTTATGTTTTATTAATCAGTAGGTTTGCTTGTTACCTGTCGTACAACATTAATATTTCAAATTTTTACATGTTATTTCTTTAAAATATCTCCATTTCGTACTTCAAGTCAAAAAAAAAAGTTTATATTTTTTTTTAAAGGTTCTTACAACAACATTATGTTTTTAAACACATCTGCAACACAGATTTTAACAACTGAATCAAAATTATTCCATTTGTTTTTTCCATGAAACACTCAGTTGTTTAGTGGCAGGCTGATACACATTTGAATGTTTTCATTTTTATTTTTCTCTGTCATTTTCAAATTGATAATCGGTGTCCAATCATTTCTTTTGTGCTCAGGCGTGGTAAAGTCAATTTAAAAGAATGTACCTGGACAACTTTTTTTTTTTTTTTTCTGTCGTTGGAATTTTTTTTCTCCGTTTTTCTGAACCGATTTGTGACTCTGATTTACTTCTCCAAAGTACCTTAAATTGGATATTTTTCCATTTATTTAAGATTTAGGGTTTAAAAATTTTTTAACAATTTTTGCGTGAGGAAACACTTGTTTGGTACCTAACATTCATGTGCGAATGCTATAAAATATATGATTCATTTTTTCTGAAAAAAGGGTTGATGCAGACGTCCGCGTCATTGTGTCGAGAGTATGAGCAGTAGTATTATACAATTTTTCTAATATCTTCACCATCCTTCCTATTTCTTCAATTACATATTTGCTTTCCTATTCCATGTACAACCACCTTAGTTTTCTACTTGTTTAGCTCAGTTTACACCAATGTAAACAATTCTCGTATTTTAAAGCCGTAGGCGGAAAAAAGGTTTTTCCACCGTAAACTCAAGTTAAAAATGGTCAAATTATGCCTGTGCTTCCGAGGGAATGTAAGATCAATTTATTTTGAATTAATGAAATAAAAATCAGGCCTGTGATGTTGATATTTAAAGAAATAATTTTCATACATCGTGTCTTATAGCTGCGACATAGCTAATTTTAGACTGTACTCACCATAGCAAAAAATTATTTGCATTAAATCATGTGAAACAAGAAAAATTTAAAAAGCCCCACTTTGCAGATTTTGGTCACAAGAAGAAATTACAACCAGGCTCATTTTTTTTTTAAGTAGAAAAAAGATTAAATTTCTTTTAACAAACCTGTGGTTTCTGAAGATTATGTTAAACAATTTGGCGCAGACTATATTCTAATTTACAAAACTTTATTGGTCATTTTCCGTTCCATTTTTTCAGGCTCTCGTTTTAAAATATAACATAGGTTATATTTTCTAAATTTGGATCTATATGGAATCAAATTGACTCAATAATACTACTATGTTCCTCAACTCTAATGTCACTGATGAGGAGTCAAATTATGTGACGATCTGTGTATGTGTTTGTTGTTGCTAAAGCATTTTAAAATAATTGATGAGATAAAAGCGAATATCGCAAATTTAAAGAAAAAAAATTCTTGTTTTTTTTTTTTTTTACCCAAATGTGCACAAAAATAGTTTTTTTGGACCTAAATATGCACCAAAATTGTTTTTTTGGACTCAAATATGCACAAAAAGTGATTGTTTGGACCCAAATTTTTTTTTTAATTTTTAAATCTTTTTGATTATTATTGTTTATTTTTATTATTATTATTGAGGTTAGAGGGTAATCATTCACTGATATGTCCACTTGCCAAGAAATTATCCCAGGTCAGATCTCTATGTTTTTTGCAAGAAATTACGGTTTTGTTCGTTTCATATGGGGAATTTTGTTAATTTAGTCGTTTCCACTACCAATAAATATTTGTTCGTGCCCTAAGTAGATAAAATCGCACTAAGTAGGTAAAATTTTATGTAATGATATTTATTCTCAATAATTAGGTTCTGATTAAGCTAAATCTAGCTTGAATATAATTAGTTTGTCAGCAGGATCGATATTTTAAACTTTTGGTTGATTAAAAATTATTATTTTTAATAATAATTGAATTTTTGTTCTCAAATGTTTTTGTATGATTTTGCTTTAGTTTCTTTCTGTGTTTAGTATTTTTTTTTTTTTTTTAATTTGCATGTGTTTTTGTTTTAATTGCAGCACATGTTGCCACTATGTAGGGAAAGCAAAGGATCATCAGTTTATTTCAATTTATTTTTCTGCTTTCTGTATTGGTCATATTTCTCCAGTTATACATATAAATTTTAATGCAAAATGGATCATTTGTGTATGATTTTTGTATTTTTTAAGTTGTCTCACTTCAGACACGATATTTTAGGCGTGTCCCATAGATATTCCTCGAAGGTACAAGGAAGCAATAAAAGAAAGGGAAGAGTATGAACTTATTTATTTCTTATTAATCAAATTTATATTTAACAATTATATGTTTGTGTACTCTAGTTGGTTTTTTTATCGGCAAAGCCAAGAGGGTCCTATGAATCCACCCACATATGTTTATCGAATATAATTTTAGGTCTAAAATCAAAATTTTCCAAATTTTCATCCTGTGGAATTTCGTTATGAAATTGTTTTATCTGCTGTGAAAAAACAGCTCTTTTTTCGTTAAAGTCACTTATAACTTTTTTTGCAGATAATAAAAAAATCAAGTTTATATTTGTCAAAATTCTCTTAAACAAAAACAAAATTTCAATTGAAACTAACTTATTTATTGACCAGATATTGCTACTTTGTTTTCGGTTAATAAATCTGAGTTTCATCATTTTTTCTAGAAAGAATGAAGCGATTGAATCAAAATTGATGGTGAAATTTTTTTCTATCAAATAGTTTAAATGACAGTGTGACTGAAAACCTTCTAGTTACTATTCTCCATTATCTGTTACTTCTAGTTACTATTCTCAATTTTGTGTCACATATAGTTACTATTATCAATTTTGTGTTACTTATCTCAGTGAATTCTCACGTCAACTTGGGTAGTGTTCAAGGGTGAGTCTTCATTTCGAGATATTTTCTGAAAATATTTAGATGATATTAACTGGCCCTTGCAGCTGTTTATTAATATATAACCAACTTGTGTAAATTCTTGTTCTGAAGTCTGTGCTAAAACAGCCTGACTTTCGGTATTGGTGATTTTCTATATGGAGACTTGCTGAAAACAGTCTCTAAATTTGGCTTTGACTTTCTAATCTAGTTAGTTAGTTTGTGCCATTCTAGGGTTTGATTTTATTACGGTATGCCAATAGCTATGTTAAGTTGTTATAATGGCCAGTGTTTTATTATCTTAGACGAATTGAAAAGTGGCACAACTTAATACGTGATTCCGGTATAAGTAAAACACAAAGAGTTCAGTTGCAATCGATTGTCAATGAGAAGTTTCAGGTAATAATAAGGCTATAGCTTCACCCAAATGCTTTGGTTTGGTATGTCTAAATTTCAAAAACTCTAAATGCAATTGTTCCAAATAAGGTTATTTTTTTTTGCTAAAAACTAATTTGAAGTTACCCAAAATGCGACCATTATTTATTTATTTATTTATTTATTTTCGCATAAATTTAGAAAAAAATTCTTATCAATGTTGCGTTTTGATTTTTTTCCCAAAATAGGTAAATTTATTCTAAAAGTTATACTTGAAAATTATTTTTGAAAAATTGATAAATAAATTTTTTTATATTTAAATTATTTTCTGGGAAGTAAGTTGCTTCTTTTCAAAAATTTATGAGACGTTATAGGATAATATGCTAGAGCAAGTGGCGATTTTTGGATAAAACCTCGTAATTTAGAAATAGGCTCGTTGCTTAAATATAGACATTTTAGAACTAAAAATTTAAGGTGAGCTCATTCATTGCTGCTTTTTTTTTTTCTTTTCTCGAGATGTAGGCATTTTGATTATTGTAAAACAACACTGAATTTTATCTGCTTCATTCATTTTTTCTGGTTTTTATTCTCAACTCTGTCAATATTGTCAGAATACTATGGAAGTAAATTCAGAAAAGTTTTCACCCCGGTTGTAAATCTTTTTATTTCATTTGCAATCTAATTATCGGAAATATATTCTGGTTCTATTGTGAATCTGGTCATACTTAAAATATTGCTTGTTTTTGCTAAAGACCAAATGTAATTCACAATAAATCTAACATACCAACTCGAACTTTTATCTTCAAATCCTTGAATCTTCCATAATAAAAAATCATTCATTAGCTCAAACCTCGGATAAGTGAAATATGCGTTATCTCAAGCTCTGTTCATGGCTAATATTTGACTCTAAAATTCAAAGCCTTGATAAATGATAAAAATTTAAATTCATTTTAATATATTCAATTCGTTACGAAAAGTTTTTGCCTGTCCAACCTGCATGGCATTTGGAAATCATTTCCATTGCCAAAATTGCGGCTTCGTCCATCAAGTAAGTAATCTTAAATTGTTACACAATCACGAGAAGAAGTTGCCTTATACATATTTCACATTTTTGCTTTGTTTCTAGAAAATTCGATTTGCTACCCTGTTGTTCCTTAATAACTATAATAATAAAGTTTTAGCTACCGTAAATTAACTTCACTAAAGTTTTATATCGTATTTTCTTGAATAGAAGCCGTGGCTTTTTTTTTTTTTTTTTTTTGTATGAAAAAGTCGCGGCTTATATTTGAGGGGGCTTAAATTCAAGGGCGGCTTATATTCTATTAAGCTCGAATATTTGATTTCATTCATATGAAGTCATTTTAATGCAAGTAGAATAAAAAAAAAAAAAAAAATACAAAACAAAGTGCAAACATTTGTATAGATTGTGGTATACGTTTTTATTCGATTTGTGGCTTCACCTTATCCTTTCGAAAAAATGGACGCGGCGTCCAATCAACGGCTTTTATCTATTTTTAAAGAGAATTTGTCAAGGGCGGCTTCTATTCAAGAAAATACGGTATGATGACAATAAATCGGCCTATAGTTATTGCTCAAAGAATGTAATTTGTTTGTATGTATATATGTTGTTGTTTGTTTTTTTTTCAAGGATTGGTTGAAGGAAACAAATAACACGACTCTACTGGAAAGTCTCGCTCCACCAATTCCTCCATTACCTAATAGATGAAGATTCGTTCTATACTCAAAAATATTTATTCAGTTTATTTATTGCTACTGTCTTGAGTTGCGGCCGCTATTTCAATTTTTATCATATATTTTTGGCACTTGCTGCAGATTTACATAATTTTGGGACATTTTGAATATATGATATTTTTACATGCAATTGATTTTCACAAATTTTTAAAAATAGCGTTTTTATATAACTAGCATTTTTATATTTATTTGTTACGCTTTCTAAAATTTTAATTTTTAGGAAGAATTCGTCGTTTTTTTCCTCGTTATGATATTTTTGGGCAACAGTTTCCTAAAAATCTCTGAAATTTCTGTAACGCTACTTTTTTTTTTTATTTTAGGAATATAAAATTGTAAATTTTTTAAAGCAATTATTTTAAAACTATTATTTTGTCAGTTGTTTTGTAAATAAATGATGTTTTTATGTGAACTTCCTTTTTTGTGTTGCGCAATGTCTCGCTTGGATGAAAATTACCGTGACGTCAAATTACGAGTTTAATTGATTTCTTGAAACAGATTTACAGCACTGGTACATCCCTCAAAGGAATTTCATAATAATGAATTGCAGAAATTTTATTGTCGTCATCTATATAAGTATGTATTTAAACTTACAAATAGTGTTGTAAAACTGCATAATATAACGTTAGTTATTTTTTCACTGTTTGTTTAAAAACTTGTTCGAGTCACGTTGTGATACAAAAACTTTCGCGAGAGTTTTAAGGAGAAAATTTTGTGGTAAAGATTTGCAGAAAAGCACTTAATTGAATTTCCCCATCTAATCGATTTTCTTAGCAATAAAATTTCATTAATAATATTATTTCATATAAATGAAGTATAAGTCTTTTTTTTTTTTTTGATTTAATGCGAAGCAATTTATGGTTGTCTTGCCGTGCAATTAAGGCTTTGTTAAGTGTCACGTCCACAACGCCTTGGAAACTTATAAGTTATTTTTTACGTTTTTTTTTTTTTTTATTACCTACGTGTAAAAAAAAAACAGAAAAACGAGGCCTTTAGATTTTGAAAAACATAATTCGCCAAATCTTGATAAAATAAGAATGCAGCACACCTGCCTTTAGTGTACTCATATATTTATCAAAATTTGCATGAAGTGAATACTTTCTCAAATACTACTTCGACATACTATAATATCGCAAAAATTTCAGGGAAAAACTTTTCATTCTCTTATCCATGAAAGAATATTTCTTTTTTTTTTTTGCTATATATTAATATAATTTTTATATTATTTATAGTATATATTATTAATATAATTTTTGACCAAAAACGCTGAAAATTTTACCAAATGTTATGAAATTAGTTTTCGTAGTTACACATAGTACAAATCACAAGTGAGCAGAATGCAAGTCTCTTTCGGTCAGACATCTTATCGCTTAACGACTACTTCTAAAGCGTGGACATGCAAAAGCACATAGTAAATTGATGATATTGGACAGTATACTAGTAGTGTCGATAATCCTATCTTTTTTTGCTTGTTTGTACCTTTTAATTAGATGCAGATAATGAATTAATTACAGATTCGGTGTTTACTGCATTATTTACAGATGAATTTGTTTCAATAGAATGTTTGCCAATAACATCACAATGTCTTTAGACTGTTAAATCTTTTCCTTTCTTTTTACCTCTATACTTAGCACCTTGTTTCTCTGCAAAATTTTACCATTTTCTACAACAGCACTTTACACTTCAAGAACCATTTTTTTTATATGAAAACAACATGTTGTCTCGATCAACCAAACTTTTTTCAAGGCTTTAAACAAACAAGAAGCTATCTCTAAATTTTTTTCGTATTTCAGGATATTTTCGTGGAAATAAGGGTATATAGATGTGTTAGAAAATCGTTGCTAAGGTCCTTGCTCGTAGAAAATAATATACAGTCCTAAAATAAAGGTAAAATTTCACCAATAAACGAAGAGAAAAGTATTATTTTCGTATTCTAGACTCATTAACAGGGATTTTTTTTTTTTTTTAATTAGAGGAGGTTCCCCTTCTTCAGTAAATACTGATTTTCATTATAAAAAATCAATAAGTCGAAATTTTTAAAATGTTCTAAATAAATGACATAACCTCTGCAAGATCATATCTGGCTTAAACATATAATGTAAAAAAAAAGCCTTCATTGCCTATCCGTATTATTATTGTGAAGCGTTTCAACATATTGAGTACAAGGGTTTATAAAAGTAAGTTTTTTTTTTTTTTTTTTTTTTTTTTTTTTTTTTAAAGTATCATAAATTGGTGAATTGAATAAGAAGTTGTTATCTTGTTTTCAGTAGTTTTAGTCGTAGTGCATGTGATTTCTAAATCATGACTTTAAACATAAAGACTTTTTTTTTTTGTTGTTGAAAAATTATGTTTCATTATAATAAGTTCTGTTCACCGTATGTAGTTACTACGATTCTGTATGTGATAAATATTTCATTAACAAATTTGTGCGATCGCAAAACGATAATAGCTATTTCCACCATAGCGTTGAGAAAATGTTACATTTAACGTGGGGAACCAACAGATTGCCTAGACTATATTTCCAGAAGGGCTGGCGTGGCGGGTCTTGGAGTACTTAAAATTTTTTATTTCGTTGTATTATTTTATCTGTCGCACGTTTTTTCTTTCTTTTCTATCACGTATTTTTTATTTCTTATGTAATCTTATTACTCCTTACGTCATTTTGTTTGCCACGTTTTCTTCTGTCGCAGGATTTTATTATTTGCCAACTTATTTCAGTATCCGTCGCATGATTTTCCACATTTCACTTCATTTTTCATCACATTCTAATATCCCTTATATAACTGTTTTACTCCATAGATTATTTTATCATTCGTCACGAATTATTTCGTGACATTATTTCTAACGTAAAGCCAATGTTAAAAATAGCTAAGTTAGAAAATATAATGATGAAAGTAAAACAAAAACCATGCGCTAGCGGTGAATCAAACCCGGGGAACAAGAATGGGAATCTTGTGCATGCTATCACTACATAAATTACTAGCGCATATGAGAATTATCATAATTTCATATAATATGTTATTTTATGCAAATATACAAAATATTGCATCCTAGATTTAATCGTACTACCCTGAAACCAAAGATGCCAACTTTTTTGTAATACAGAGAAACAATTTCTTATTAGATCATGAACATTATTGATAAAATCTTCAACAAAGCTCTTCACCAGTCATCAATCATGGTTGACAATAGTTATAGTCAAATATATATATATATACATCCTTGGTTAGTATTTGTGACACAAACCTCCTGTTAGAGAAAAATTTGATTTCAATTATTTCATAAAATATGAAAACTGAATCAAAAATAAATTTAATAGCCTCGGGTAAGAGGTTCTGACGCACACTGCTAAGTAGAGATTTGATCTCAAGCATCGCACTACGTCGTTTAAAATGTTTTAAGGTGATTCTAATTTTCATTTATTATACATTAAAGCTTGAAGAAATATGCTTCGCAATCAATTTTCTGTCGTAAAAGCAACAACAGTATTTACTAGAATATTAGTCGAAAAGCATCCTTTGGAGTTAGATATTGTCCACCACGTATTTATTATAATTTGTTAAAAACCCAGCTAAATCTTGCCTGCCTGGAACTTATACCTAACGTTTTTAGCTGATGCGCAATTGTTTTTTCATCAAACATGGTTAAGACCAAACCACGAAAAGGTAGATTTTGTTTATTGCTACCAGGGTATAAAGCAGTGTAAGTTAGTTATTAAGTCATCATCTTCATCTTAAATTTTATGGAAGTCTGTTGACCATCCATATGAAATTTAAAAGTAAAATATAAAAGAGAACAAATAGACTACTAGAACTAGCTATCTATACATTTCAAACACATTTTTACTTTATAATCCAAGATGTTAACAAACAGCTAAGTTAAAAAACTAAAATTTCTCAATAGCATATTATTAAGATGGTCAAAAAGAAAGAAAATTTTTAACGATTTTTAATTCCTTGAAATGAGTCAAAACTTGTTTTTATATACCCATCATTCATTATAAAACACTTCCATAGATATTATTTGCGTGCAAAACACAACAGACGCAAAATAATTTTACTCACGATAGCGATAGAAAGACCTAAATTGAGGATGTTTTATTTTCTCGATTGAATTATTCTCTACTGTTCAGAACTGCAACAGAATCAACAAACAAAAAAATTTCTTACGCTACCAGTAATTAATGTACAATAAAGTGAAATATTATATTTAATTAAAATTATATTTAAATTTATAATAATTCAACGTTCTAATCTAACCTACTTGTTCATATGATGTTTTAGAGCTTTCAAATGGATTCTTTTGTAACGTTTAAATAAAATTCTCTGTCAACAGTTATTGAAATTAATTTTGATTTAGTAACTATTGTCTCGATTGACTTGTTCACTACTATTCAAATAATATTAATATAGAACTGGGGCGGGCGAGACAATATTGTCTTGATTGAATTATTCTCTACTTTTCAAATATTATTAATAAAGAATTGGGATGGCGAGACAAAATATGAAAAATTAAGCAAAAGTTTAAGCGAGAATTCGTCTCAAAAATCTGCGAAGTAAGCAAACAAAAACCTTCCTTACCATTGAGAATTTTTCGCGTTGTTCCCAAATGACCTCCAGTTGCAAAGCTCAGTACGCTCGTATTTTTGCTTTCGCAAAAACTTTTGCTGAATATATAGTTATAGTCTTCCTAGACTCAAAATTAACTTTTCAATTTAAATTTCCAACGTATATTTTTTTTGTGGCCAACAATTGGCTTCAAGCTATTTAATTTAGAAGGTTACCACGGGTTTGGTTCTGGTGTACTTAGAGCTCCCATTGGATTTTACGGTAAGGGAAATCATTGTATTCCAGGTGGTTTCGAACCCACAGCTCTAGGATCCAAAGCTTTATCGGCTAGGTGAGACAACATTTGTATGCTTATAGAACTTTATCATATCATATACTGTCTTTAATGAATTATCTTATCATGTACAGTCTTTAGCGAATTAGCTTATGATTTATAGTCTTTAAAGAATTATCTTATCATGACCAGTCTTTAACAAACATAAGGAAAAAGTAGTCAAATGGGCCAGGAAATATAATACGTAGGCATATTTGTAAGTTCATCCACCCATATACATAAAAAAAAATTGATAATTAATCTTTATTTTAGTTTTATGTTGTGAGGTTCTATCATCGGATGCTACAGTCTGGTTAAGTGAAGCAAAACAGCAAGCCTCTCTAGCTCAAAATAGCCATGTAATATTCACGTGTGAGGCGACAAATTGTGACTCACAGACTTCCTGCACCTTTTTTTGGAAATTTAATGAAACAATGATTGCAAACGATAAAACTCATCTTGTTATTGATTCGAATCGCTCCATGGTGATTTTACAACCGATATTAAATGAAGATCAGGGAAAATATATATGTTTCGTAAAAAAAAAAGGGAAGTTTTATGGTGCTGCAGAAGGAGTATTATCAGTTACAGGTGCACTATTTTTTTTTTTTTTTTTATTTTTCAAGAAATTTGGCTTTGTCTTTCTAAAGCCAAATTCTTCAGAATAATTCTGATTTTTTTTAGTTTTTGAGAGCTTCTATTTTTGAGATGGTAATTTTTTATCAAATATATATTACGAGTTTGGGACAAACATAAATCATCCAATTTCTGCTATTTTGTATACCCGAATTCTTATGGCAGCTTCATCTTAAAAGGTGGTCCTTATTAGAATTCAAGCCAATAACATTCAAAATTAGCCAGACAACTATTAAAAAAATGCTTTGTGTGCTAATTTCACCTTTACTACAATTAATATAATTTCTTTTTTGTTCTATTTTAAAGTTTTATTTACATAACAAATTACAAGCAATATTACAGCACTCATTATGACATTATATCAAAATATCAGCTAATCCGCTAAGACACTGTCTAATCAAAATGAAATAAAGTTTATATACAAAAGGGTATACAAAATAAAGTATCAAAAAAAGTCATAAAAATTTGAATTTGAGTCGGTTAACTCAAAAATGATTTTGTAGTGTGTTTTGGCCCTTACCTCTACAAGCGAATTGTTATTTTTAAGTTCACTGCAGCGAAATAAATCAAAATAAAAGTATTAAATAAATAATAGGAAATATGTCCTCGAAATATGTGTCGTAGTGCAAGCATTTAAAAATGCAAAAAATTCAAGTACAGTATATATAACTCAGTTGACCTGAGAATGCGTTCTTATGTTTAATGCTCAATATTCCATTGCGTCTAGAAATTTCCATTTCAAAATAACCAACCAAAATATTTCGTGTATTAAGTTTTGTTCGAGTGGAAATGACGTCTGTGAAATATTTTTACTAGATGTCTATTTTACTTGTCTTAACTCCATCATTGTCTTTATTTCTCGAAATTTCAATAAGCCCTGTTCCAAGCAGCTCGACTGAACATAAATTGTAAACATGAGCATACTCCACTGCTCTGAGAGAAATCTATAAATATTTTTGACATTGCGATGTAGTGATACAAATCCTCAGTTTAATTACTTAATAAAATAATGTTGAGATGACAGGTGTCGTTCTGATGGATTGTCGTCTTTACCAAATGAAGCAGCAAGTAGGATAAAATCATAGAAAAAATTGCGTTCGATTAGAAAGACAAAAAATTTTATTTTGTTGTCAAGGTAACTTTTAAAGATATTTGTAAAATTTTGCTTGTTTATAAAAGGACGCAAGAAATTATAAAATAGACACGTTTCTTGAAGTTTGGTACACAAGATCTGCAAACAAATACAATTGTTTGTTTGGGCTTGAACTTTTATGCCTTATTTCATCAGATTAATATCTTATATTACTAAGCTTGGAAAAATATAGTTTGAAATAAAATCGTTCTTAATTTTTGACCGTTTTAAATATTGCCGGTATTTTTAAACCGCTGTTGTAAAAAAAAGGTGCTGTTTTGTGCTGTGCTTGAAAACTTGCTCAATAACAAAGTTGTAAAACAGCAGAATAAAATTTAATGTTAGCTACAGAAAAAGAGATGAGAAAATTGGTAGCGAAATTTTATTACTTTATATCGTCGTAGGAATGGAGGGTTAAATATTTAGGAGGAGCAGTTATCCAGGAGTCACTTTACTTTTGAAAATGCTGACGAAAGAGAGGGAAATTTTGGGGTAGAAACTATGCCAAATTTTGAAAGGAAATCGATGATCAGATTTAGTATGTTCCCCTCAATGGTACTCTAATGGTACTAAGCTATAAAAAGTAATTTTTAGTATATAAAAGAGGCAAGTAATGGACCACAGCTTTGGCGTCTAAGCTACAGCTGATACAAGTATTTATCTAGTGAGAGAATATGTCACGGAAAAAATTTATTTTTTCAATTGCCCATATGCATTATATAATTTTAGAAAAATTAAGAGTTTTTTCTATGCAATTTTTTTTCTGCTTTCATCGAGTTTATTATAAAAAACAACTTCTTAATGCTTCACTGTAAAATATGCACTATATTAAATAGGTTTCATCCTGTTACAAGCGAGAGTTATTATTTGATTAACGAAATGCTACATCTCCATCATCAAGATATTATTTTATAAAGGAATTTTAGATGGAAATTAGTGCATATCATGATAATAGCTGTTGTCACACATGGTGTTTTAGAGATTGCGGGAAGTTGTTTTTGTTTTCTAACCTAGCTAATTATGTTCTGAAGTATCTTTGTAAAATTTTGAACTTTGGAAAATCAATTCCTTATTATTTGGGTCTTTAAGATATTTAAGTTTTAGCTGGATACATCTTCGCAATCCTTAGCTTTCAACTTATCTCATGAAATTTTAATAAATCAAAAATATTTTTTGAACATGCTTTCCCCATTCTGTGTAAAAGCTTGAAACCAATAAGGATCAAGTTACACGTAACTCAGTATCATTTTCGACATTCATCACTTCGCTTTTAAATTTTGTCGTTCAAACCCTAATTCTATTTTCAACAGGATGTACCCAATAAGTAACAGAATTACTTTGAATTACTTGAGAAATCATAGATTTCAATTTATCCACTTTGGAGGTGCAATATTGAAAGTGATACTACTTGTAAGATTGAAAGTGAAGCTACTTGCTAACCTTTGTTGCGCAGTTCCTTTCAATTAATTTTTTGGCAGAATAAACAATTAGTTACTTACTTATTTATCTTCTTTTTTTTTTAACTAGAGTTTTCCAAAATATTTTTAAGTAGCATTAATTGTTAACTTTTTTTAGAAACTATTTACTCCTGCTTCTTTTATATGGCCTATTCTTTAATATACTATGTTATGTATTTATGCATGACCCTATCTAAGGTATATTTTTTTTCTTTTTTTTTTTTTTTGTTTTATTGTGCAAACTTTTGATTTCTGGCGCAGTTTTACAAGCGTGTAAGTAATACAGAATCATCAGTGCTTATTTTGCTTGGTTTGAGTCTTGTGACGCTTTCAAAAGATTAAGCTTAACAGTGGACATAGCTCTAAGCTAGCTATTAATTTAAAATGATCAAATCAAATAAACGAAGTTGTTAAAATTTTATCATTATCTTTAGATGCGACGGAAAAAAAAGAAGGTAAGTTTTTTAAATTTGTTTTTTATAACTTTCCAAAACACATCAATCAAACCTTTTTAAGAAATCTTGTTTCGATTTTTTTTTTTTTTTTATTTGTTTTCGACTCGAGAAAGAGAATGCAGGGTGTTAATTTTGTCACGAAAATTTTCTTTAAGTGGAGACTTTTCCTTATTTCTGACGCCAGGGTTTTAACTCAAAAATTTACATTTATAAAATCTCCATTTACCTAAAATAAAGTTTTTTATTCAAAAAATTCAAAAAAGAAAAAAGTCGCTTTATATGCTTTGCTTGTTTGTATTGATAATTTGCTTTTGTGGCCTTCTGAAAAGATTAATATACAGTTTTCCATAGAATACAGAAATCTACTCAAAACTTGAAATTTGCTGGTATTTTACTGATTATTTCTATAAAAATTAGCATAGAAAGATCTTCATTTATAAAAGAAAACCAAAAGAAATCGTAAATTATTAAAAAAAGAAAAGGTTTTCAAATTACTAGAATGTTAAAAATTTTCAAAATAAAGAGATGTTCGAAATGGCGTGTTGTTGAAAATAGCGGAATTTTCAAACTAGCTAAATGTTCAAAATAGTGAGAGGGTTCAAAATGGCAAATCGTTGAAAATAAGAATTCGTTCAAAATAGCGAAATCTTCAAAGTAGTCTGAAGATGATGATTGAAATAGCGAGATAATAAAAATAGCGATATGTTGGTCTGGATACTACATCTTTAATTCTCCCTCCCCTCAACATATGTGAAATTTCTATGCCATTAGTCCGTTCCTTCGAATTTCTGACTCATCTTCAAACTGTTTGCTTACCAGTCTAGGTCTTGTCTAATTCTGATAGGTTTAAAAAGTTAGTGAGCTCGACAATAGATTGTCATGACAGTATATATCGGAATATTAGAAACATAATCAGTTCTTGAATTTTATAATATTTAATAATTTTATTCACTTCATACTTCTTGAACGATTTTTTTTTTTTTAATTGAAATTTTTAGATTTTTAGTTCTATTAGAAAATAAATAACATCGATATTTGTTCAAAATTAAGAAATTTTATTTCCTACACAAACAACAAAGTTGGACAGTTTTTTGAAGTCACAAATAAAAAGATAATAAAAACAATAAGATCGAAAACTCGGTGTTAAAGAATTTTAGAAAAAAAACTCCAAAATCTGTTTAGAACGAGTTGGTTTTAAAGATTTTAAAAATTTATCTTTTGAACATTTTCTTCCCAAATTAATGACTTTTCGCTTATACCATATTTTTATATTTTTATGGCAACTCAGCGCTTCATCACCAACGGTGATCACATAGTAAAACGGCAACGACGGTATGGTAAAATATTTTTAGGGTGCTTTTTGTGCTTTAATGATCTAAGACTTATGTCCTAAATGTATAGAATGTGTGTTGAATTGACTCATTTGTAAGTGAAATCGAGCGAATATTATGTGAACTGAGAGCGATATCGTGCAAACATGTGTTGATCGTTTGCAAAATAATAACTACATAACTTACACATACACTTAAACATGATTCTTTGCATCATACTGAATACTGTTTCCGTGCTGTTGTTAAGCAGTTTCTTTCGTTTTAGGGCAAGTGTTGGTAATAAGGCTCTCAGTTAATGGATCTTTATAAACTTGCTCCTTTTCTAGTTAATAGATTATATTTTTATGCGTTTTGCTAATTTTTAAGTTGTATTTTGATATTTACTTTGAAGCAAAACTGAATCCCACTAAACTATCAACTTTTTAATAACGCAAAACATATTTTTTTTCAGATGCAGTGACAATCGAAAGTCTGAGGAGCAAACAACTAAAAATGCCGCCTTTTATGGCAGTAGCAATTGCTTGTGGCGTGATTTTGGTTTTCTCGGCGATGATATGGATGGTTATTCTTTACTGTTTCTTAAAATCAAAAGAGTGAGTTTTAAATGCGTATTCCAACTCGTGAAAAACCTACCCTAAGAAATGTTTCAGAAATCTGTTAATTAAAGCCAAATCAACATACACTAATTGTCATATAAAAATTACTCTATCAACTTTACATGAACAAAAAAAATTCGTAAATTAATCGGCGTAAAATTTAGAAATGATAGTTATATTAATACGGATTAATCCGTTATCCATATAAATCCGTAAACAATACTGTTTGCTACTTATTTCTTATCTACAAGGTTTAAGATTAAAGGCGTTTGAAATGCTTCCCTCCTATAATAGAAAATTTTTGCACTAGTATATGCTAATTTTTTTATTTATAGGAAAAATTTTGGTGATGATTTTGAAGGTCAAATGGAAAGGTATGGAAAAATTCTTCTTACTGTTGTACAATCGTTTTGGATGAGGAAATTTTTGAGTACAACATATCTTTTCAAAAACTTCCTTTTAAACTACGGAAATTTTTTTTATATAAATAATGGTTAAATTTGATGTACAGGCTTTAGTATAGAAATTAATCATTCGGGTTTCTTTTTTGCCAGTTTCAGTCGAAATAATGTCGAAATAATGTCAGGAAGCTTTTTTTGAATGACCTATTATAAGCATGAGAAAAGCATGCGAATGAGTTTTCAGTATCCAAGTATGAAACAATCAAAATGAATGTTTAGAGGACCAGTTTTTTTTTAAATGTTCAGTCTAATGGTTGATATTTAACATCACGTAACACTGGAGAGTATGTCACAGAATTTGGTATCAAGATTATTGCGTAATAGTTATATTTACATCAAAGTCTTGTGAATGTGTTGCGTGCATCTCAGAAAGTAGAAAGTAGAAAACCTTAGACCGCTGCGCCACCGATCCACATCTTTCTATATTTTATGTGAATGGTGAAAATAAACCTATTTTTACTTTAAATAGTACTGCATTGTGCAGTGCATCATTTTCCAGGTAGATATTTAATTGGTTTGGTAAAAACCATTTAACTTTCACAGGACATCACTTCGGTTGTTTAAGAACTATCGTCCCGTACCGTTTTGCAAGAAAAAAAAGCAAATTAGGAGGAAGGCAACCGGTAGATTTCTGCTTCTCTTTTAACCAATTAAAATTTATTTCTGTAACAATGGCAATGTTTGATGGGAAAAAAGGACCGACGTTCATTGGTATCTGTGTTCATGCAAGAATTGCTACTGAGGAACATCGTCGTTGGGGAACTATTTATTAAATAAAAAGCTGGCAGTTTCTTCATCTTTTTTCTTAAAAGTTTTTTCACATTTGTATAAAAATTTATTTTTGGTTTTTTTAGAATCGTAATTACTATCCTATGGAATTTTTTTCAAGAAAGAAAACTTTTTTTCTTAATAGCTCCCCTAATAGAATTTTGTTTTCTCCTTTTCTCGGTGAAAAAATGCTTTTCATCTCGTTTGAAACTTCTATCGTTTAATTGGTTGCTCCACCGAGAGACTAGTGGTTCATTTTTTACTGTAACAATGACACAAAAAGCTTGATTGACTGTTTAAGGAGTTCTGTAAAGCTAATAACACATGAATATACCTGGAAAAATAACACATCATAAATATACCTGGTAAAATAACACATAAATATACCTGGTAAATAACACATCATAAATATACCTGGTAAAATAACACAAATATGCCTGGTAAATAACACATAAATATACCTGGTAAAATAACACATAAATATACCTGGTAAAATAACACATCATAAATATACCTGGTAAAATAACACATAACCATACCTGGTAAATAACACATCATAAATATACCTGGTAAAATAACACATAAACATACCTGGTAAATAACACATCATAAATATACCTGGTAAAATAACACATAAACATACCTGGTAAATAACACATCATA
>JAUZNK010043960.1:0-27518 GCA_035046665.1 Euphysa ruthae | reverse complement strand
AATATACCTGGTAAAATAACACATAAATATACCTGGTAAAATAACACATCATAAATATACTTGGTAAAATAACACATAAATATACCTGGAAAAATAACACATCATAAATATACCTGGTAAAATATTGTTTGGAAATTTGCTCTAAAGTTTGTTGTGAAAAATCATTAAGTAGAAATTTAAAGTTCAAATTAAAGCTGAAAAGTTTGAAATCGGTCCGTTGAAGGTTTGGATTTTGAATGCAATTTTGTTTTATGATAATAAAGATCTAATTAGTATGTTATTTATTATTTTTTATAACTTCCAAAACATGAAATTAACTTATATTTCTCTAGTTCACAACACTATCTGCATTTCAAATATTACTCCCTAGTTTTCAGTAAAATCACATAAATTTACCAACCTGAAACATTAAAATAGCTCTAAAAATCACAAAAGAGTCATACTAAATGACAGCCCTTCACATCTAAAAATCCTGCATGTAAGAAGTGTAAATATTTTAATCTCCGGGTAGGTATACAAGTCGCCAAACTCTCTAAACTCAGTATTAGTCGAGGTATTTTCTAAAAAAAATTACGCCATACAGATTCCAAACTGTATTTTTTTAAAAACCTCCTCGTATTGACTAAAATATCAAATCTTTATCCCTAAATTTACTTGGTCAATGTATTTCATTGACATGGAACAAGTTACCAAAACCTCAAAAGAACTATAAAACAGTCAACAAGTGCAAATCTGTTAAGATCTACTCTCAGTGTAGTGTTTTGGCACATTTTTACTATATATCAATTATCCTCTAGAATCGAACATCCCATCGAACATCCCATGCTGCAGAATGTCTGGTTCCTACTCTTTAGATTGGAACAGCTACTCTTACCCCTTTAAATAGAATTATCTATTCCTATGTCTCTATAATAGAATTATATTTCTTTCCCTTAAAAAGAGCTTTCAATAATTTGTATCAGTGCTGTAGATTCTTGTCCTTGAAAATAAAACAGACTTAATAATTTGAAAAAATAAATGATGTAAATTACTGTATTTCTAGTTAAACTGAATTTACAGAAGTATCTAGATAATTTTGGGAGGTATTTTTACATTAAGACTTGAATGAAAAAAACGTGGTATTGGAAAAGCATCTTTTAGGGAACTTGAACTAAAACTAAGTATGGAGGAAATCATATATCATATAATAAAAAAAATTATTTTACAGATGAAATTGCTTAAAGCAATATTTTTTAACTGATTTTAAAATGTTTTTATTTTGTTAGAGTGTCGACTGAAATGGAGGAAATTGATCAAAGTAAATTTCCACCACCTTTATTATCAGACACAGAATCCGACGAAAATGAAGAGCCAGTTAAAAAATTAATACAGAAATATAATTATATTAGAAGAAAATGGAAGAATGCTGACAGGAAATAAATTGAAATTTTTTTTTTACATATAACTTATTTTTTAATTCTAAATACACCTAATTTTCCATATTCGATATCACAGAGTATTAATAGCAACACAGTTTTAACTTTCAGGGTAATATATACAGCATATCTTAATATTTACCAGTTTGTACCGTTTACCATAACCTTGGACTCATATTAAAAGTTTATGCTAGTTTTATGAATGATTTTTACCCAAATTTCTGTTAGTTATAAATGCTTTGAAAAACTAAGCCTTTCTGCAAATAGTTTTGTTTTGTTCAGTTCATCAAGTCAATCCCTTGACCTTTAATGACAAGCATCTTAAGCACAGCAAAAACAAAGTCCTGCTTGATTCACTTCCTTGCTGAGTTTAGAGTCAGGGACAGATTCTAGAGATTAATTGTACTTTAATTACAGTTACTTTAGCGCGTTTAACGCGTTTAGCGCGTTTAACGAGTGATGTCTTTATGCGTTTAAACAGTGTTGTTTTGATGCATTAAAGGGTGGTGTTTCGATGTATTTACAGGGTGGAGTTTCGATTTGTTTAAAGGGTGATGTTTTGATGCGTTTAAACGGTGATATTGTAATGTGTTTAAAGGGTGAGGTTTGGATGTATTTAACATGTGTGCTTAAAAGATGTTGTTGTGATGCGTTTAAAAGGTGTATTTTGATGTGTTTGAAGGGTGTTGTTGTGATATAGCTAGAGGCTGATATTTTGTTGATGTGTTTCTAATATTTCTAATTAAAACAATTTAGTGATCGAAATCGGTTCGAGTTTGCTACTTGCAGTGTGCAACAAAGACCATTGATCGGCTTTTAGGGTTTCCGCTTCATAACTTTGGATTCCTTTGATGATATGTCTTTTGAAATGTCGATCAACTTTTCGCATGAATACATGTGTTTGTTACACCCTTTCGGTATACATGATTAAGTTTAGAGGATGAATAATAAAAAAATCCATAGTGGGATAAAAATAAATGATTGAGTCATTTTTTGTCCAAGACCTGTTCATAAATAAGGCGTCCCGGAGATAGTTGATCCTTTAACTTTTTTTTTTAAATTTTGCATTATTAAACAAAAAAAATTTAGGAAAAGTCAAAAAGTTTCAATATTTCATTAAATGTAAATATTAAACATAAATATTAAATATAAAAAAATAAATACAAAATTAAATATAAAAAAACGAAAAAACACTGTAACAACAAAAAAAAAAAAAGAAAAATAAAAAAAATATATCCACTAAAAATTAAATAAAAAAATTATAGGTAAGTAATTCATTAGAAAAATCTGGGTAACCTAATTTTTTTGTTAAAGTTGAAAGAGAGATAGTAGGTGATCATAATTCCGAGTTGGGTTTCTTTTGAAAATCTCTGGTTGTAACGTGACAGTGTCCCTATTGATTACGCAATACCTACGGTAAAGAAAATACTCCCTTCTCAGAATTCAAGATTTAATAACATTTTTGGAAAGCTCGTAAAAAGATTTGCCGATTTGATGTAAGAATTTCAACTTAAAAAATGCATAGAACTCGAGGCATGGCCCTTAAATTTACTAAAATCAGAAGGGCGGCTTCAACTTCTTTTTCTCCATGTACAAACTTTTAAAAAGCAGATGATAATTGCAGGCACATTTGAAGCAGCCACTATTATTGTAGTGTGCGAGTACATAAAGAGTAATTCGAAGCGCTTGTGCAATATAGAATTGAATTCTAACCAACAACCTGGAAGAACTAAGCAACGACATGAAGAAATTGACATTAACAAGACATTGAGAAAGTTACGCCTTAATCCAACTCCTCACGCCTTAAAAGATTTTATTCAGCTGCAAGAGTTCGACCAAACCATAAAAAGCGTTCTTCATTACGAAAAGGTATTCGACGCAGATTTAACAGTCAGTTATCTAAAAGATGTTTCATTAATATTTTCACTTGTAGCAGCTATGAGAATCAGATACTGTAAAAAACATTCAAGCTGAGCAAAAATATGTCTCTCATAACTATGCCCGGTGTAACACATATCAACGTTTATTTATTAAACCGTAAAATGACGAACCACTTTAAACGGTCTGGGTGGTGGCCTCACAGGAGATAAAATTTTTGCCATTCACGGTGATCTTTTTACAGAATTGTTCAACAAAAAAACAAAAGGGACATCCAGGCCGTTCAGAAGTGGATTCAGCACGGACTTAGATTCGGTCAATAGATGAATGAATACAATCCACAACCATTCAGCACTGAAAAACGTTCAGCACATGAAAAATTCATAAAAGCACAAAGAAGTTACACCACGCGGTAAACGACTACAAGCTGAGTATGTGAAAAGTTTAGAGAAAAAGCTGCTGGGATATGGCAGCGATCCATTTTCAAATGGATTCCGAAAGCATATCTTACTTGGAGACAAAACTGACAATTCTGTTATGAGTGACATGCTCCGTGCTCCTGAAGTTGATACGAAAAAGTTTATAGCATCCATCGAAGAAAGACTAATAGAGAGAGATCCCAGCTTCTTTTCTCCGATTAAGAAAAAAAACTTCAAACTACCGTCAAGAAAAAAAAACGTCGCTAAAAGCAGTCAAAGCGAAGTAAACAGAGAGGAGGAGGGCACCAAAGGACATACGTAATCTCTCCATCTTGAATCTTGAATCATCTAGGTTTTTCATGGAAATATTTTTCCCTAAAAAGTCTAACTTAATTGATGGTTGTGTATATAAACATCCTTGTATGTCAATAAGTGAATTCATTAACCTATTTTCTCCAGTGTTACATAAAATATATAAAGATGTAGTCCTTATTGGAGATTTCAACATTGATCTGATTAAAACTAGTAGTGATGTTGATACACATGAGTTCTTTAACCTTGTTTCATCACATAATCTTTTGCCTTATATAACTCTTACTACACGAGTGAATGATAGATCCCATACACTTATCGACAATATTTTTTCTAATTCTACTGGAACAAATATTATATTAAGTAATTTGACAACTACTCAATTTTATATTTGTCTGATTTTAATAGAACGTTTATTCCTTTAAAACGTAATAAAAAATATAGTAAAAACCTCCTTGCTAGCTGATTTTAAAAATACTAATTCGAATAACGCTATTAGCACAAATAGCATAGACACTGATGAGAGCTATAACAAATTTTTTGAAACAATAAAATTAACATTAGACAAACGTATTCCTTTCAAACAATTAAGTAACATGATAACCATGGATAACTTTAGGTATTATAAAATCTTTGAAACGAAGGTATGAGTTTCATGATCAATATATGAAAGTATGAAAGCTGAAAATGTAGAAAGTAAGCTGCTGTTATTTTAAAAATTTATCCAGAAACTGATTAAAAAAAGTAAACAGAACTGTTTTAATAAATATTTCTCTGATATTGTCAAAAACCTTTGCAAAACATGGAAAGGAATTAATAGAATTATTCAAACAAAAAACAAAACTGGATCCATACCTGGTTGCATTATGGAAAAAAAAATATATCCATAACAGATCCTTCTCAAATTACTAAAACATTTAATTCTTATTTTTTATCTATTTCAAAATCTTTAAAATCTAAAATTCATTCTTCTCATATTAATTTTTCAAAATACCTCAAGAATCCAAATGTCATTATCATGTTTTTTTTTCCCAACTGATAGCACTGAGGTTTTTAATCTCATTTCAAACTTAAAAAATGGCAAAGCCTCCGGCCCAAACAGTATACAAACAGCCATTCTTAAACAGCTCGGTGAAATTTCTATTATTTTATGTAGTCTATATAACCTATCATTTTCTACTGTTTTTTTTCCTAGATATGCTTAAAATATCCTCTGTTTTTCTTTTATTTAAAAATAACTCTACGTAACTAATATGTAAAAAAATATATAACTAATATGTGAAAACTACAGGCCTATTTCACTGTTTAAAATTATAAGTAAATTAAATTAATGTAAGAAAGATTATATAAATCATTGAATGTTTTTACTTGTCTTTCTGAATTTCAATTTGCATTTTCAAAATGCGTTTGAGACCGCTGATCATGATATTCTTTTTTATCATAAAATTGGCTGAAGACATAGTTCGTGAAGACCTCTTCTATATTGAGGGCCTCCATCTTATAGAGAAGGGTAGTAAGAAGCCATTTTTTTAAAATTTAAACGTAGTATTCAGATGAGAAAAGTTAGGGATAGTACACCACTCCTATCATGTGGTTCTATCAGTCAGTTTTGAGTCCAGAGTACCCAGCTAGCCTGAAAAAAAGAAGGAAGCAATCATGCATCTTCTTTTGTCCTTCCAGTTGGTTATTCTGTGCTTAAGATATGCCGAGGTTCTCAGGAGGACATGTTAGCTTCTACATTAGGGTTATCTCCTGTCGATGAGGCTGACGGGTCTTGTGACCGTGGAGGCTGTAACAGCTTTCTTAATAGAGATAAGTGATTATCTTAAAAAAGGGCTGTTAAAGTCACTTCCAGCGGGTAATTTTCAGTATTATTGGCATGTGATGTCAGTGAATCAGTTGTTGGAGATTTTTAATTTTTAGATTCGGTATCTGATAAACCAGATAACGTAAATCAAAAACCAACACTCTGCTTTATGTCTGTTTGGTTTTGGTTAGCGATGCTTGCTTTAATGGAGATTGGGTATGTTTTTGGATTGTTTGTATATAAGTTGTGCAGACTGATAGAGTCAGGGAGAGTGTTATTCAACAATTTAATTTATGTATTTTTCTGACTTCGATAACTTTTAATTTTTTAAAAATTAATTATACGTGCTATTTGATGACAAATTTATTAACTTTCTCTAAGTCTTTCTTTCTTAGATACAAAGTATATTTCTTATTTATTTACTTATGTCTGGGATCAAGATCCTCTATCTTAAGGAATTATAATTCATCTGGAAGGAATTATTTTTCTTCTAGCAAACATTTATCTAAGTTGATTTTAAATCATGTTAAAACAAAGAACACCTTAGGTTGTTTTAAACCATTTCCCCTGGTTACTGATACCAACCAGCAACATCTGCAACACAAACTAAACGGTTTGGAATGTTTTAACACTTTTTTTTTTAATCACGTTATTTCACTTAACTAAATAATACTATGATAATGCTTTGGTTCTTTTATTAATTTTACTTTGTTACAAGCAAGTTTTAATACTATCTATATTACAGAGCTTAGTGAATTTAGCCGAAAAAATTTCTTTTCACTTAGGTTTTTTTGAAGTGAGAGCCCATGTGGACGCACAGCTGATTTTTTTGTATTGCTTCCTTTTTGAAATGCAACAGAACATAGAGAATTTTTCTATTCTCCGTTTGTTTGTCTTTGTTAATTTTAAACTCATGATGTCAAATAAAAATAAATCGATAATAAAAAAAATAATAAATACAATAAAATAAAAAATATAATAAAATAACACACATCAATTGCTTAAATGTCATTCTAAAGACTTTCGTCAGGTTGGTTAATTACATTGTTTTTACTTTGACTCATAATTATTGTAATTATATTTTTAAATTATATTTTTTAGGACTTTGTTCTTAGGTGCTTGTATTTTAAATTTACTTTATATAATTTTTAAATTTTTTTAAATATAGGATATTAACTCTTTCTGGCTCTGCTATATAATCTTGGGTCTCTGTCTTCTACTTTATGATTCAGTTTACCAAAAAAAGTCTATTTCCAATTCAGTTGTAGCTATCAGTGTTATTGCTTTGGCATTAAAATGTTTTACAGATTTACTTTACTTGTTTTATCAGGATGTTGAATCCAATCCAGGTGCTGCGCAACAAATCTTGTTAGGAAACGATTTCAATAATGATTTGCAAATGTAGCAGCCTTTTAGGCAAAAGAGTTTGCACTTTTTACACTTAAATATCTACAGCATTTTGGAGTTGGCGTTGTTTGTTATATTAGATTGGTTTCTTGTTAAAATGAGAGTTAATAAATGCACAACTGTTCATTTTTCTGACACCCCTTTAATTCCATTGCGAAATAGCAATTTGAAATTGTATGCCCCTCTATGTAGAACAAATATAGGCAAAAATGGTCTGTCATGAAAAGGTCCCTCGATTTAGAGCTTAATATAATAATTTTAAGAGCCATAAAAACTATAAAACTTTCAAGCATAAAATTAAAGATTTATTTCTGAATTCACTTGATAAGTTTCGTAGACCGAATGTCTATCGGAAGTAACTGCAATTTATGACTGTTTCCTTTTTTTGTGTGTGTGTGTGTGTATAGTATTGAAGGATCACAATGGAAACATTGTCATAACAGAAAATATTTGTGCCTGTCCTTGCCTTAAAAATTAATCAATTTATTTTTTTGCTTGTTTTGTTTTGTGTATTTACCAAACTGTATCTTTGTCAAAGGCATAATAAACACTTACTTAGCCAACTCGTCAATTTTTAATATGCGAGAAAATAAAAATTTTTCCATAAACTATGCTTCCATAAAAAATTTACTCAAATAGATGCCGGTTCTGCATTGACATACATACATACCTATAGAGGCTTTCGATAGAGACAAACTTTTCAAGTTGATCTTTAGCCAAAAAACAAACAGCAAAATTTCTTAACAAATGTTAGGAAGTAATTGATTTAAAAATCGTAAATGGTTAATTAAGCATTTTTGCTTTTTCTGTTGTTTAGAAAAATAAGCTGCTAGTGGTAAAACAATTACGCACTCAGAAAATATATCAAAAGCGTGGCTAAATAAAAAGTCTAAATCAGTAAACAACGGATATTAATAACTACAGAAAACGTTACAAAGTAACGAGAAGAAAAAGAATATATTAGGATTAGATAAGTAACACATTGGGATAATTGTAGGCCTAAAAAATTTAACGACTCCACTCGGAAATGATATTTACTAAAACTTATCATCTTAAAACAATATAAACAAAAAATCAGCAATTAAAACTGAGCTCCTGAGTAATAGATTTAAAACCAAAAACCTGACAAACCTTGACAAGCCTGCGTTAGGTGATAAACCTGGGTTGGTCCAAATTGATTGTTATTGTTTATAAAAATGTGTTTAGCTTTCCTAAGCAATAATTATGTTTAGTATGTTGTTTTCCAAATATGTATTTTTTTCCATGAATGTGTCAATCCTACACACACGTATTTCGCTGTTCAACAAATAGCTCATCAACTTAGCTTGGACAATCTCCTATACTCAAAAATTACTTATAAACCTAGTAAATTTGGCAACACCAACCACTTGTGGTGTTATAAGTAAATATACTGTGGTTTCTAGGACAATTTAAAGTCGTGACAACATCGGTGGGCATGCATTATGCCAGCAGCATTACATTATCAGTCCTATATAATGCTTTACTGAACCCAAAGGTAAGGTACATAATATGTCAATCTACAGACACTTGTTTCGCTGTTTAACTGCTCATCAGTCTGGCATAGACAATCTCCTATAGTCAAAGATTACTTATATAAACCTAGTATATCTGCTCATACAAATTACTTGTGGTTTTATATAAATATATGACAAACAAGATTTTTGCTGTCACTATATCAGGTCAGACGTGACTCTGTCATGACTTCACGTGATTGAAGAAATGATTAGTAAAAATACTAACCAAATCTATGTCACACAATAGAAAAATAACCCTATTGTATTTGGGAATGGCCTGAATTTTACCTCGATACTAATCTTCAACCGCGAGTTTTCACTCAGGCTTAAACTTTACCCCTAGTACCAAACACGTGCGTAGAATGATTTAATCTCAGAAAAGAGTGAGTAACGCGATAATAGAAAAAAATAGTTATAATTCCTTAAATAAAACTAACGACATCATAGTTAAATAATTCTAACAATTGTTCAGCAACAATAGCTATCCATGATATTATCCTTAAAAAATTATTTTAAGAAAAAATTGCCAGTTTCAATGTCAGTGGTGAAAAGTCTCAATTGATCTGATTAAGCTCAGCATCTTTACAAAATATAAATGAGGTGAAGCTACTGAAGGCTGTCCTTGCTAACGACATTTGAATTCACAACTATTATAACTAATATAGGCATCATAAACATGGACTTCTGGAGCAGTTTATACAGGCTGTCTGTTTCTTATTCATGACACTTTACAAGTATCCAATTATAAGAGACCTAACATTTATACATGGTAAACCTAACTTACTTTTATCATATTTTTATCATGTTTACCACTTTGGATATATATCTTTTCTTGTCACATTTGTAGTTCTTCTGCGAACTCATAAGTGCTTATCACAATTTTCATCTGCAATATCAAATAAAAATCTAACTAAAATCAGAAGATTTCCTACTCCTAAAAGATAGCAAGTAAACTTAGCATTCGTATTCCGTAAAACATTAAGAAATTCCCTAATATATTAGATGTAACATTTGTTATCTCTAGAATACTTAACATAGCAATTCCTCTTACCTCTAGAATACTTAATATAGCAATTCCTCTTATCTCTAGAATATTTGACATAGCAATTTCTCTTATCTCTACAATATTTGACATAGCCATTTCTCTTATCTCTAAAACATTTAACATAAGAAAATGCTAAAATATTAGACAAAGCAATAAATCTCTGACAGAATTTGACTTTTTTTTTTTTCAAATTTCAACTCGAGATACTTTAATTCCTACGTAAAACTCGATGAATGTAAAAACTAGTACGTTATACGACAGAAACAGGCAACTGTAAGAAAAATTAGCTATCATCATTTCGCTAGTCACTTTGTATGGTTATGAACTTACACAATAAACTTAGAAACATATCCATACACTGTTTTGACTAGAAATGACCAGTGTCATATATTACCGTGTAAAATAAATTACAGATAAGATTAACCCTATTCAGACCGGCCTATTTGAAAATCTGTAATAAACTGGGTGGTTTCTAAGATCTCCTTTCCACAAAATCTGATTGAGCGCAGCTACATACTTGATACTTGACATGTACATAGGCCTTGATATACTCTACCAATTTATAATAGAAAAATTCCAAAATAACTGAAGGCACTGTGAACTTAAATGAAAAATAATGCAACTCAAAAATATTTATGAATGTTTTTAGTTTTTGTATATCAGAACACTAAAAACTTTGTAAAAAAAAAGCGATCACACCTTGTGTAAAATAACATTAATTGCCTAACCTAACATTTCAAATTTGATAACATTAGATATCGTGAAAAAAAAAGAAGGTTTTTGATGTCTGTTTAAAAGAAGTTCTAAAAAAAGGAAATAGGGAAAAATTAGTATGAGTAAAACACTAGTAGTATTGTACCTCACGAAAGCAGATATTGTTTCAGAAAACTGATGATGTCAGTATTTTATCTACAAATTGACCAAAAATTCCGCTAATCCGTGAACGATACTTACTTGGCAAATACTAGGGGGACGGGGTGTAATTGTCAGAACTAAAAATATATCTGGCAAATTTGGTATTATATAATCAATATATTTAACTGTTTTTGATACAATTAGGTCTGTCATTACATTATGAATAAAACGATTGAAAGATCCTCAGTTTATTTTACATTCTTTCCTGATAACGCCATATGAGCGTTGGCGACCAGCTGCATAAGTAAGCTTATCATGCTAATGCAATTTCTCAGTCGTTGTTTTAGACTTTGGACTCAGATATCCAGTATTAGTTTCAAATTATTCTTCTGTGGTTAATGACACTTTAATATAATTGTTTTCGTCTAAAGATGTACCAATGGAATGCACTAAGCGATTGGCAGTCAATTTTTTTCTGCTCCTAAATCATAATTTTTGCCATCTGAAACAATTTGAACACCATTTAGATTATCAAGGTAATCATCATCGCAATCACTATCTTCATTTTGCTGAAAATTCTGTGGATCTATTACAGCTTCTTTTGAAGAAATAATAGACTTTCGCTCAGACATTCTGTTATATATTTTTTCTGGTAACATAGGCATAAAAATGTTATACCGCTATGATAAGTTCAAATGTATACATGGTAATGCCCCGGAACAAGATACAAAATGAAAATGCAAAGGAATATCTGATTTATAGGAAGAATTTTCCGTTTATAAAAGATACGTCAGGTCGTTTTTGCGAAAACTGTCAAGCCAAAAATGTTAATAATCATAATACCAACTAAAAGTTCAAATATTCATACTAACATAAAATAGAGAACCAAACACATTTCATAACCTTGCAGTCGTTACCGAACAATACAATTTGCAAAAATGGAAATGCAGCTTGAATTTTTTAACCCGCGTGCCCTCCATGCGGTCCATCGTGTAAGCACCGAATTCAAAATCTCATAAATTTAGTAAAATATATTTACTGAAAAATAGAGTTTTAGGAAAAGACACAAAATTTGTGCCTGGGAGCGTTAGTGGTTTAAACAAGCCGGACATAACCGAACTAAGAAGGGAGTGTTCTCAAAACCCCCGATCTAGATAGGGTTAATACAGCAGTATGTGATGTCGCATGCCGAACGAACATGCGATTCGACTTATTTACAACAGGGGAAACAGAACATATCGATCACAACCCTCATCAACTTCTGCTGCAGGTTCTTTTCATGGATTACAGCATCCTTCTTGGTTCTATTAGACAAACTATTACAATTCAAGCAATTTCAAACAAAAAAGACACGCTACCAAACAATTATTCAATTGTACCTGCAGTTGCAGCAATGAAGAAATATTTTACTGCTCCTCAAGCTAACGTGAAACAGAGAGAGATAATTGAGTTAGAAATTGAGTACATCAAAAAACTATAATGGCTATGAAGGCCAAAAGCAAACAACATGATTTCTTAATCCTAGACAAGTACCTGTAGCAGGATTTGATCAGCGACCATTTTTCCTCGCCAAATATATTCAATGGTCTTGGCCTATGACATTTGGTGAAAACAGATACACTGTTATGTTTGTAGGAATTCATGTCGAAATGACACTTTGCTTCATGTCGAAATGACACTTTGGAAAGTTTGTGGTAAGCTGATATCTGAACGGGTTAGCCAGACATGCCCTCAAATTCGATGATTAATACATCAGATACAGCTAAGCCATTTATCAATTAGCAGAAAGTAGACGTTCTCACCAACTAATATTGCTTACGCTACAAAGAAAGACATGTTACAACTAACAATTAAAACACGAAAACTCACAGGCATTTGAAAAGAAGAAAAGAAATCTTTTTCCACAATTTTCCACTTTTGGGACATGATTATTCACTTGAAAAAGGTTATTTTTCTCTTTGTAATATCTCAGAGAGAAAAAATTTTAGTTGTACATTCAATGTTTCGAAAAATGTTACCATAACTTTTCGCGTTAGATCAAACAAACTATTCGAGATGGCTACTTATAAATTTACGTGATAGGAAATCACTGCCAGAATGTTTGAGTGAATTATTTAAAATCGGACCATTAAAAAAAGCTGAAAACATATTTTCAAGTATACCGATATTCAAGGGGCAATAGCTATCATAAAAGACTCTGATGGTGCTATAGGACTGATTTAAAATGCAAAAGCATTGCGAAAATGATTTGTTGTTGGACCAGATCTGGCAAGGTTGTTTCAGGAGCTCTAGGCTGAAAGCAAATTAGAGATAAGTTTGGTTTCACCGTTAATAATTTTTCTTGCCATCGCAAACAAACATTGTTTCAACAAAAATGGTTTCTTCAATCTGTTAACCAAATTATCAGAAAACTGATAGATATTAACACACTTGTCATTGATACTAAACATCTGGTTAATATAGCAAGCGGAGAAATAGTTGATCGAGAAAGTGTTAAAGCTATTTATAAGGGAGTTACAACGAAATGGTACTAAATAGTAAAACGATTATTGGAATGACGTAATACTAAATGCAAAATTATCAGTAGAAACATCGATAAAAAAAGTTTAGAACTTTTGAAGATTTTTTTAGCATGAACGTCAATCTTACCTCTCAATCTTATCCAAATATGGAAATGAAAAAAATTGACACTTTTGACACAACTTTCTATCAAATTTTGATTAATTTACATTGTTTGTTCACATAAGTTGGGTGAGTAAATAATATATTTAAACAAACATTTCTCGACGAAAATGAAACTAATGGTAATGAGCGGTATCGACAATAATGTAAACACAGGTTAAAAACAACCCTAGTTTGCAAAACAAGTTAAATAAATATATTTGAACAGCCTTCCCTTTCTTGCAGGTTTATAAATACTTCAATATATCAGTTAAATATACTAGCAAAACAAAAATGGCAGGCTGTCTTATAAGTGTAATTTTATGTTTAATGTTTGTTAATGGGTATTTACAACATCCAGGTCTTACTCCCTGTATTCGTAATTTAAAATTAATAAATGGGTGTAGTATACCTAAGACACCGTTTTGGAAAAAGTTTCCATATAGCGATTTTTTTTTAACAGCATGTCAAAGGCATGATGTGTGTTACGGATGCGTAAGTAATTTAAATTCATATTTCAGTGCTAATCTAGAAAAAAAAAAAAAAAAAAAAATCAAAATTCCCAGTCAATTTTTTGAGGTAGTAACAGGTTTTTTTTGAAATAACTCAGTTTTATTTATTCATTATTTCATGCCAACTTCTTCCAAAAAATTTTTGACAAGATAATTCCAATACCCAAATTTTACAAGGTTTTTGACATTTTTTTTATGTGATAGATTTTGTCACAACGTTTTCAGTTCTTATTTTGAGGTGAATAATATGAAAAAAACCTTTCATGAAAGCACAGTTCTTAGATATATAATTTTCGAGGTATTCTTTGATTTTGGATTTTTGGTTATAGCGTTAAAGTTGGTCATAACCTTATTTCGAATTGGGTATATCAAATATCCATTATAGGTAATTGGATGGGTAAGAGGCAGGGAGGTTTAAACCTCTGGTTGAAATCTATATGAGAATAGATAGCTTATAATGTGGTAATAATTCAGCATAGTTTTGAGTTTTGTTTATTTGCATATGGCCAAAAATATTGTAAAATCTTTAGTTTTAAATCAAAAATAGATTCAAAAATTTGAATTTCAATTATGACAAGGTTGTTTGTGAGCCAAAGTTAAAAATGGTATACGGTAATTATTGATAGAAGAACACTGCAACAACAGAATTTGACAAACAATAAATTTTCTTACGCTACCAACGATTAATATATAAAAAAGCTTTAAATAATTCGGTTTTGATTTGGTAATAATAATCTGTTGTCTCGATTAAATTATTCTCTACTGTTGAAATTTTAGTAATAAACTAATGGGGAGGTGAGACAAAATATGAAAAAAAAATCACGGTTTTCAGCACGAATATTTATTACATAAAATAAAACGCAATTACTATAATTAAAATACTAATTAATATATTAATTAATATATTAATTAATACATTAATTAATATATTAATTGAGCCTCTGTGATATCTTTCCTTGATCGAATAAATAGCCATTTAAATCCGTCATGGCTGGTTGTGAACGAATAAATGATTACACGTATATTTTTTCTCTAAGCATATTCTTTTAATTTCAAACAACGACATTTTAAAAATTAGCATGTGTTTTAAAGAATGTTCTGTGCGCATGAAAACAATAAGCCCAGATCAAAATCTTCGATGTAACAACTACAAATTATGGATCCACAAGAAATGTAACAAAATTAATGTTTTACACTACAAATTACTCGAATAAAGTCTTACAAGGTTTTGTTTTAACTGTACCGATGAATAATTTCTACTTATTGATTTCAATGATCAAGAATTAAAATTTCTCTTTTCCAATATTAAAATTGCAAGTGAACTTCCACCCAGCTTAAAACTTTTTCATTTACCCAAAAATGATAAACTTTTTAATGGATTTAATGAAGATTTTTCGCTTCACAGTCCCGTAACACTTCTGACATGGAAGATGGAGCATCTTCAAACGCTATAAATTGTAAATACTAAAGTATCAAAGAATTCTGTGATCCTGATTTGGATAGCAAACATTCACTTTTTATTTTTCATATAAATATTTCATCTTTAAATCTCGATGAGTTTTCTGCAATGCTCAGTTCACTTAATTTTAACTTTGGTGAATTCGGTTTGACTGAAACGAGAATTAAAAAAACAGCATGGCATTTCAATGTATTTTCTAATTTGACTAATACAAATACTACTTCAGGAAACATAACGTCAACAGTGTCAGATCGCTTACCTCAATTTTTAATAATTTCAAATTCCAACAAAAACTTTCCTTCTTGAAATCACAATCTCTATCGGAGAAATACAGAAAATTACTATAAAGCTTCTCTGTGATGATTTTCATAGCACTGATTGACCTAATATAGTCAATCTACAACAAAACGACACTGATGACAGTTTTAACTCGTTTTATCAGAAATCTAACAAATTGTTAGATAAACATGTTCCACTGAAAAAAAAAAATCGGTAAAAAATGGTTTAAACTTAAATCTAAACCGTGGATTTCAAAGGTTATTTTAAAATCATTAAAAAAAAAAATTTTTTAAGAGCCTAAGATAAAGAAAGAAAGCAGTTTTTGTATGTTCGTTTTAAAATCTATAGGAAATTGATAGTCGCACTAATTTGAAAAAGCAAACAAAACCAATTTAGCAAATGTTTTTCTGATAGTATAATAAATCTTCGAAGAACCTGGAAAGGAACGAAAAACATTATTCAATTCAAAAGCAACACGAGTTGTTTAACTTCATGTGTTTTAAAAGATGATTTTCAGAACCATTTGAAATTTCAAGCGCATTTAACTCTTACTATTCATCCATTGGGGAGATTCTCGAATCTAAAATACATTCTTCTTATATTTAATTTACAAAGTATCTAAAAAATCCAAACGTTTTTAGTTTATTTGTTTCTCTGACAAATAATATCGGAATCATGAATCTTATTTCAAGCTTAAAATATGGTAAATTTTCTGGTCCTGATAGTATACACACAACCTTTCTCAAGCATTTTCACGATGAAATTTTAATCATATTAAGTAAACTTTTTACTTTGTCTTTTTCCATTGGTTTTGTTTAGATATACTAAAAATGTCTTCTGTTTTACCCCTTTTTAAAAAAGGACCAAAGTCAGAATGTGGGAATTATAGGCCTATTTCATTATTGTCAAATATTAGCGAAAAATTAGAAAAATCAAAGTATTCCAGCTTAAATAGCTTTTTAAATATCCATAACTGTATTTCCGAACTACAATTCGGATTCCGAGCTAAACACTCAACATCTAACACTCTAATAAACATTACTGAAAAAATCCGTGAAGCTCTCATTTTGGGTGTGGAATTTTTATAGACCTACAAAAAGCATTTGATATGATGGGCCATGAAATCCTTGTTTCCAAGCTTGAATATTATGCTGTCCATTGTTATTACTAAAAATTGGTTCACATCTTATTTATCAAACGTAAGCAATTTGTCTCTATAAATCGTTTTCGATCTTCGCTTAAAGATATCTTTTGTGGGGTATCACAGGGGTCTGTTCTTGGTCCTCTTCTATTTTTAATACACATTACTGATCTCAAAACCTCAAATTCCTTTGTTTACCACGTTACTGATGACACTAACTTTTTATATATTAACATACATAAATATATAAATTATGACCTGAAACATTTTTAGATTGAAGATTCTTTCATTTCCTAATATAGTTCGAATTTCTAATACGTTATTTGTCTATGATTCGTTGTCCCTTACCTTACTTACCTCAATTCCTAACTTCTTTATTCCAAGTAAAGATACTCACTCCTACTTTACGCTCAATACTGAAAACGCTAAATTATTTACACACCCATTTAAAAGCTATAAATATGACAAGTTTGCAATAAAATATCAACGCATCACCGAATGGAACAAACAACTTACCAGCATTATTCAGAATTTATTTCCCTTGTTCAGCCTTAACTATATGAGTGACTGCCTTCCAGTATCCGATAAAGATATTAATTAGCTTATCTAAACATTTTTTTTGTATACCACCTTTTTTCACAAACAATGTATGTGGTATTGGGGACAGTATACTTTATTCTTTTTTTTTTACCAGTGCATTTTTTTCATCTATATATTTTTTTTCAATCATAAAATTTTTGCATGTAAATATTTTTTTCTGTGCCCACACTTATATTTAACAGCAATATATTCGATAAATCATAGTAAGAACTAAAAAGAATCGGGGTAAAAAGAAACTAGGTAACGATTATGACTACTTTAAATCTGTTGAAACCTCGTTATAACACAGATTTGCATCAAGAGATTCATTTACCTTCGTCCAAGAACTTTTTCTCATTTAAAGTTGAAATTCTTTTTGCTTTCATACCTTTGGTCAAAACAGCGGACTTAGCAGTTGATTCTATATTTTTACTCAACCGTCGTATTAACATACGAAAAATTATTTTAAAAAGTTATTTATTTTTCTACTTCTAAAAATCTTTTTTTTTTTTTTGCGAAAGCAAAAAAGCGAACGCAGTAAGCTTTGCAGCTGGAGCTCATTTGGCAGTAACGTAAAATTCTCTATAGTAAGGAACTTTTTATTTTTGCAGACTCGTGCTTATTTTTTCATGTTTTGTCTCTCCTCCCCATTTCTGTTTTAACAATATTTGAACAGTAGAGAATAATTCAACGGAGACAGTAGTTATCAAATTAATACAAAATAAAATTTCAATACTGTCGGCAGAGAATTTTAACGCTAAACAAGAGAATCGCAAACATTCAAATCGAATATTGTTACACATCTATTGTTTTAATATTTAATTTCGTGTTTCAAAAGTGGATGTTTTAAAAATGGCAAGTCAAATTTAAAGTAATTTGAAATTAAAATAAAATTTTAATCAAAGACAATAGCTTTATTGTATATTAATCACTGGTAGATAAAGAAAATTTGTTTTTTGTTGAATTCTGTTGCAGTTTTTTTCTAATAGCAATTACCATATACCATTTTTAAGCCTGCCAACAAGTTTGCCATGCTTTCGCAAGCCTTTATTTATTGATTATGAAATGACTTTGCATTTTGAACAAATTTTATATTATGATAAACATGGTTTCACTTCCCTAAGTAGACACTCACATTATTTAATTTACGGAAATCATATAAGCTTATATGATTATATCCATGGGCAATTAACATGTTTTCATCATTACGCTTATGTTATTATATTTTCATCATTAGACTGGTGTTATTACGATTTTATTATTGCACCCATGTTTTTATTTTTAGGGAGCAAAGTTCGGTTTCAAACGCGAAGAATGCGATGTCGCTTTTAAAAAAAACATGGCTTATTTATGTCAGTTCAAAAAAGACAAAAATAGGAATAAAAGAGATTTATGGGGATTATGGACGCGTATCAAAGGTTCGGTCTTAGTGGGTATGTATGTATATATATATATATATATTTAGAAATTTATTAAAGTTTGACTTTATGTATGTATTGATGATTACAAAAATAGTTCTGTACTCGACTGACTGACTTACTGACTGATTGACTGACTGGTTGACTGACTGACTGATTGACTGATTGAGTGACTGACCAACTTTCCTCCTTTATTTGGCCTTGTCTGATCTTTCTATAATAAAGGTTTGTATTTACTTTTTATGAAACCTAGCATAGTTGCGTCTTAATCCTAGAAAATTCAAAGCAAAAATGAAAACCTCAAAGTCAAAATTTCGAGGAATCAATCCTTACAACCTCAACTCTCTTGTTAATCCTCAATTCTCTTGTTAATCCTCAATTCTCTAGTTAATCCTCAATTCTCTAGTTAATCCTCAATTCTCTTGTTAATCCTCAATTCTCTTGTTTATCCTCAATTCTCTTGTTAATCCTCAATTCTCTTGTTAATCCTCAATTCTCTTGTTAATCCTCAATTCTCTTGTTATTCTTGTATCTCTTATATCTCTTGTACCCGGGTAGCTCAATTGGTAGGACATCTGAATCTCAACCGTAAGGTTCCGGGTTCAAATCCGGGTATTGCCGACTCAGTGTTTGAGTAACATTCGATTTGATTCGGTGCGATAAGTTTATGGTTGTCTGGTTGAGGGTTTATTTACCGTCAGCTAAGCGTATTAAATACGCCAGAACATCTCTTAATAAGTTTGACTTTCTATAACCTCCCTCCATTATCCCCCATTATCCCCCATTATCCCCCATTATGGGAAATAAAGAAATAAACAAAAACAAATAAGTAAAAAATATTTTATAATTCAAAGACACCTGTTACATTTCTAACACATCACAGCTGTTATTCAAACCCATTTAAGATTGTTCTAATCCAACTGGTATTGCTCCAACCCACCTACTGCTGCATTAACCCACCTGCTATCATTACAACCAACTTGTTATTGTTCCAACTTATTTATAATCTTTTTTATTCACATGATATTTTTCTAATCCACCTTCTATTATTTCAACCCATTTTTATCTTTTCCAAAAAATCACTCCGTTAAGTTTAAAATTCCTAAAAAGTATGTATTGTTTGCTTCCCTCCATCAAAGTACATGTTAATCAATACTTATTACATCGTGTCGTCCAAAAAACTTTTATTTACTCAATAGAAGTGATTAAAACTTTATTTTTTTTGTAGTTTATTACAATATTCTAAAAACCTAAAAAATTTTGGAAATTTTTTACCCGCTACCCATGTTTATTCCAGCCCATTTTCAGCTCACAAACTCTAGAACTTTTTTAACCCATACCCTAGGCTCAGGCATCAAAGTATAATTCCTATAACCAGTTATAAAAAGAAACATAGATTCGTCAACTAATTTAACTTTTATTTCAGGATCGGGTTTACTAAAATGGCTGACTCTGGATAGTGGGTCTTACGAGCATTGTATGAATGGAGTTGATATATACTATGACGCTGTCAAACACTTCTCTATGAATTACTTCAAAAACAAATTTTTGGATGATTGCAACATGCCGTGTGCAAAATACATGGCCAATCCCAATAATATCTTGTCAGATTAAGTTTTACCTGTTGATACATCTGCATATCTGTTTTCAAAAACATGTATTACTTAACACTTATTATTAAATCTTTTTTTAATATATTAAACTAACTCTCTTTGTGGTAATTAACTAGCGATGCGATGTTTAATTATTGAAGATTTCAGAATTTAGTATTTATTTACTATTATAAATATATCATTAATTTATATTGAAAATCTAAACTCTTTTGATGCCGAAGATATCAGAAATAATGTGGGTAACTGTGTAAATTTATACCGAGAAATTAATACATTGGGGCTATTTATATGAAGAATTTCAGCCCTGGCTGAGATTGCAACCTGATCGATTTTAAGTAAAAACTCACTCCATGCTGAGCTCAGCTCGGAATAAAAATGTCACAAACAAAAAAAAAATAAAAAAAAAATATATATATAGTTTACAACTTTGATTATAAATAATATACTTCATATAAATATGTAACTTTTGCAAAATTATTTTTGCGAAAGCAAATAACCGTGCTTAGCGAGCCAGTTGGAGCTCATTTGGCAGTAACACAAAAAACTCTCTAAAATAAAGTTCTTTTTGCTGACTTCGCGAAAAATTTGTGCTGATATTTGAGCTGAAGTTTGTTCCAAAATTCATGCCAAAATTCGTATCGAAATTCGGGCCAAAATTCGTGCCGAAAATCTTGCTAATTTTTCATAATTTTTCTCATCTCCATTTTTTTATCAATAATATCTGAACAGTAGAAAATATTTCAATTGAGACGATTGATTATTAGTTACCAAATCAAAACTAGATCAAAATTATTTTCAGTACTGTCGACAGAGAATTTTGTTTAAACGTTAAACGAAAGAATCATAAACATTCCATTCGAATGTTTGTAAACATCTATTGTATTATTGTTATATTTAATTTCGTGTCTTTAGACAATAACGAGTGTTTTATGAGCAGTAAATTAAATTAAAACTTTGAATTATTTTAAATTTAAAATCATTGGTAGCGTAAGAAAATTTGTTTTTTGTTAAATTTTATTGCAGTTTTTTTCTCTCAGCAACTACCATATACCATTTTTAAATTTGGCCTGCAAACATGCTTACCATGCGGCAAACCTTTTTATATTTTGATCTGTTCTTTATTTTTGTTTTATTTACTCAAGTTTACACATCATCACAATTTTTTTTTGCTTTTGACTTAAAGTTGTTCATAACAATGTTTTCTGATGACTTATAATGAACTGGTATAATCCCCATACATAAAACAGACTCCACTACAAATAAAGGCAGCTTCAGACCTATTAGTCTATTACCAGCAGTTTATAAAGTTCTTCAAAAGGTAATCTTTAAATAACTGTCCAGATTATCGAGTCAAAGCCATCAAAGTTTCTTTGTGGTTCCCGCAATGGATGCTCTACGTAACACGCTTTGTTAAAGCAACTCAATGACTGGCAAAATTTCCGTGATAAATCGAAAAAGTAGAACTGATGGTTTTATCACAAGTCTACGGCTATCTGCCACATGATCTACTGATCGCTAAATTAGAGGCATATGGAGTTGGAATTAATAGCTTGAGATTCATCTTTAGCTGCCTAACAAATAGAAGGCATCGAGTCCGCATTAGCTCCTCTGTTAGTGATTGGGTTAGGGTTTCTCTCAGAGTACCACAAAGGTCTATTCTTGGTCTCTTATTATTTAACGTCTTTATTAAGGATTTGCTTTTTCTAATCCAGAAATGCTGCATCTGCAACTTTGCAGAGTACGGCACATTCTACGTGCGTGACAAAAAATTTGACAATGTGCTGGTTAGATTAAATTCGGATTTCCTTTTTGTCATAAAATGGTTTCATTACAGCGCGATGGTTGCTAGTCCTGACAACTTTTTTCCAATTTGATCTTTCTTGGGAATAGAGAAAAAAAGGGCATCTTCTTCATAAAATATGGGCTTCGTTAGAAACACACACTCTTTTAAATTATTCGAGGTAGCTACTGAAAATGAAATTTCTTTTGACCCTTACATATAGCCCATGCGTAGTCAGGCTAACAATAAATTTAAAAGCCTTCTAAGAATTAGACGACATTTGACTTTAAATAAAGCCAAATCAAAGTCTAGATCCTAAACTTTATCGGTTTTTAACTACTTTCCCCTCATTTGGATGTTTTGTGGCAAGAAAGGTAACAGCCTTTTAAATAATACTCACAGACGAGCATCAAGGGCGGTAATGAACGCCTTCAATGTAAGTTGTGAAACTTATACTAATAGTGATACCACCCATCAGAGAAATCTCCGGTTTCTACTCACTGAAGATTACAAATCATGAAAAAATACTCCAAAAAAACACCCTGTTAAAAAATCCCACTGGAAAATACCCTTATGACAAAATCCCAACTCGCTAAATGAAATAATATGTTTCTACTTTTAAAATTTTTTTTATATGCTTCAAATATGTACGGCATATATGGCCCAGTGGCTCAGTCGTAAATCATCCATCTTACATGTACTAAGCCTCTGGTTCGAGCCTTGCCGTGGGTTGTCCTCCTTTATTAAAAAAAAATTAATAATAATAAATAACAAATTCATTGCATAATTCTTTGATAACCTATTAAAGGTATAAAAATGAATCCCAATCAGAAATTTTAGACGGTCTGTATTTTCTTTTTTAAAGAAATCGTAAATAAGCATGAGACAACGACTAGATGAAAAAAAAAACGCTAAAAAAACACCTGACAGTTGACTGGTTTTTTCTTGAGCACCATTAAAATGTAAAATTTTGCTATTCATTTCTACCAATAACAATGAAAACCAGAAAACCTAAACAAAATTTTAAAAGATTTTAAAGTAGATTTTATCAGATTAAAAAAAAAGAAAAAATTCATTCGTTTTGAATGCGTACTAAGCCGAAAAAGAGAAGCAAAATAAATAAAAGTGAGCCTGTTAGACGACATTATAGGACAGGCCAATGAACATTCATACCAACCTTCCATTACAAACTAAGAAGTGGTTCGATTGAAAAGTTCAAAATAAAGGACCGTTCTGAGCAAACACGAGATAACCCACAGCAAGTAATAGCTGAAACTTTGTCAAATGTTCATGGAGCAGCTACTGCTATAATATTTCAACAAACCAAGCTATCCAGTTGGTGGCCACATCGTATCATGCCCTGCGTTTATGCTTTGTTGCCAAAAAAAAAAAACAAAAAAAACTTACACTCGAATGTTTCAAGGAGTTTCAAACCGAGCACAAGCGGTGGCTCCACTAACATTAAAGTTTTACTTTTTACTTTGAAGTTGCTGTTATGAAATCGGCTTCCTCTGTTTTTTAAGATATTTAAGTAAAAGGCTGCTTTTTCCACTTGTCATTAAATATTTGAAAACATATCCAGGCTACTGGTTTACATAAGAGGTATCAAACCAGTGATGAATTTGGCTTACATTTGCGAATGATAGCGTTGGTTCCTCTAGACGATCTAATTTAATGTTTTGAAGAACTCTTTGACACAATAAGACGAGCATAAAATGAAGAAATTGATGCTGTTCTGAACTAATTTGAGGATACCTTAATCGGACAATTTAGATGAACCGCTCGGCATGAAACTCCTCTCTTTGGATTAAAAATTTGAAATATGTTTCATAGAACTCATCAGGAGATGCTAAGAACCAACAACCATATCGAGGGTTGGCATCGTCGATTTCAATTACTTTGTATGGCTTCTAACTGAACATTAAGAAAGCTTCTTGGCACACTCAAAAAGAACAATCTATGAACCGGGTCGAAATCCTCCAGGCCAAAGGGGGGCATCAAACTATACAGTTCAATTACGTATATATTTCCATTGCAGTGAGAGAATTTTGACAATCTTTGAAGATTTTTCGATACCTTTGAGGAATAGGGCATAATTTGGCGTTCTGAAGGAAAATAAAGGACGCTTTTTTTATAACAGAAACGTTTATTTTATTTATTTGTTTAAAAAAATTTTCCAGGGGCCTTTTTTGGGGGGATTTTTGCATAAGGTGACGTTATGCTTTTTTGGCAAAACACCTTTGCAAACATTTTGACTTAACTCTCCCTAAAATTATACTTCTAAATCTTCTCACGTTTTTGGAAACGTGATAAAACCAACAACGTCTTCACTTGGTCATAAGGATACTCGCCGCTGCTGAGGAGATTCATATTTTTACTTGGAACCCTTTTGAATTCCAATTACTCGTGAAGCCTATATATTTTCCATTTTTCTGACATAAAGTTTTACTTTCACACAAAATGGTCATTGTGACGTTTTATTTGAGAGTGTTAAAGTAGCATGAACGCTTAGGGTATAGCAGAAAATATAGCAGAAAATATAGCAGCATGGTATAAACAAAAACGGAAGCTAACTATAACATTTAGATTTCAAATTAAAATTATAATTTACAATTCAAAAAGAATTTTATACGTTGCAGGCTACGACAAAAAAAAAAAATTATATTAAATATTGTATTATATAAAAGTTTGAACCTAATAAAACGGACCATACGCTAAGTGAAAAAACAACTGCTACACGTGGTTCCCGCAATCGACTTATTGTGAGTCTTATGCCGCTAAAAACTTTCATTAACAACACAGATTAACATGTATATGTCAGTAACTTACCACTAGAGAAATTTGCCGAAGTAAAAATGAAAAGTATTGGAGGCAAGTCAAGTAATTCTGAAGATGATTTATTACTTTTTTGGCTTTTTATAAAAGTACGAGAAAAAAAAGGAAACTAAACAAAAAAATGTGGATTAAATGTATTTTAAACAACGATTCAAGAAATGCAATTAGATGAGAGGGAATCTCATTTCAGCGACGAATTTAAAGGGCGTTCCCTTAACTACTAGCTGAATAAACTGGCTTTTTCAAGAATAAGACTTTCTCATATTGTCCGCTTTCTCTTCATATCTATTTATTTTCTTATTGTTTTCCAAATGCTTGAGGATGTCCCCTGAACGTCTCGATGTCCTACTGAACATGGTCGTACCTCTCATATCATAACGGAATGCTACGTTTAGAATCTATAGCAGCAGCTGAAAGACTTCTCTCTACTCTTCGATTTCTTGCTGCAGGAGAATCAAAGCGATCCTTTTAACTGAAGAAAAGAGAGTATTTAACTATATCACCATCAAGAAGGGTAATTGAAAATATATCTGGCATTTTGACTAATCAACTTAGACTTTATGGCACCTCATTCAGAGCTCAAATTAAAACATTGAGCGTCATGTAAAAGCTTCCGTTTCTCCCCACAATCATTTAAGTGAGACTGCAAACAAATTTTACTATCCAAAGGCATTTATAGACAGTCTTCATGAAGAGACAGTCTTCATGAAGAGAATACATGGAAAGTGAAGAAATAAAACTAACGGATATGGATTGTTTGAAGATATCATTTCCACACGTGGTGGGCGCAGTTAAGAAGATGCCAAAGATATGAGGGAGTATGTAAAAGAGTTTGTGAATAGTAAAGAATGAAGTTTACAGTTTAGTTGGCAGTTAGCGCATGTCAGGCGTACATAGACAAAAAGATATTTCTAATTCATGTATTATTTTATAAAAAATGTTATATTTGAGACACCGAACATTATTATATACTGTTTCTTAATTTTATCTACAATTTGCTATTGGTGAGGTGTTTTCTTAGAATCTGATTGGATCACGCTTTCATATAGGTTTTCTTGATAAAGAGGAGTTGTGTGGCAAACCTATTTTTGGGACACTGTTGGAGGAGGGAGTTTGGCGGCATAAAGTGGAAAAGTAAGAGATATTTTTTGTGCTGCAAGCTTTGTAAATAAGGTTGTTGAAATCGTTTTTGTTATTATCTTGGAGAGCTGAAATTCCTCGTGTCTCAGTAGCAGCCATTTTAACAAAAGTTGCTTCCCTACCTTTAACTTTTTTTGAGGAACCGTTAACAAACTGTTGTTTTAATAGTTGTCCTATATCGGTTAGTAGATCGGAACATTTTTGTCTTGTAGTTTTTTTGGGGCCTAATTGAAAATCCATTCCATCTCAAGGGAGAAACTCCCTATAAATTTATCAAATAAATGTTATTTACTTTTTGATAATTTATGCACTTTAACACATCTAGAACAGAAATGTAACAAAAACTTTATCAATTTTTTTATTATTTCCATAAAATTATGTGTTTTTTAAGGGTATCTAGAAGTTTTATCATTAGCAACACATATAGCGACAGTATGCCACCTCCAAAAAACTTACTGAATAACAACTGTTAACTGGCAGAACGGTATTATATACATTTACCTTGGTCAATTGATATACACAAAAACTAGCTAAATCAATATTATAGAGAAATCGTGTCACCTTGGCATTACGATATCACCAGATCACCTTTTAGATATTCCAACTGTGATTGGGAAATACAGCAATCGAATACTTTTATAAAGTAGGATTGGTATGTCCTTTGAATTTACGGAAAATTTTTATTTACAACAGCTGTTGTAGATGGGTAAAAAAACTTATCCATTTAATTTATTTTACTACATTTCTCAATCAATATCTGATTTTATTTTCACAGTTATCCCATGAAGAAAGTATTTGGGTAAAAAAATCCGGCAACAAAGAATTTGATGTACCAATGGGATGCTTTGATGGAGCTGAAGTTTGCGAACTGGTTGGAGCATACATATTACGTAAAATAAAAACGTTGTTAGACAAAAATGATGTAGGCCTTTACCGCGATTGTGGGCTAGGAGTTTTACGAAGCCTTACAGGACCAGCCATAGATCAGAAAAGAAAAAATCTTATAAAATTGTTCAAAGAATGCGGTCTTTCTATTGCAGTTCAAACAAACGTAAAAATAGTTACCTATCTAGATATACAACTCAATTTGAATAACAATACATTCAAACCATACAGAAAATCTAACAATGACACCATATATATTATAAATTTTCTAACCATCCACCAAAAATCATCAATAGTTTACCTGATACAAAGGTTAACTGATATTTCTTCAAATAATACGATATTCAAGAACTGCTAATCTCTATAAAAATTGCCTTGAAATCTTAAACGGTACCCTAAAATTTATCAAACCAAATTATATTGAAAAAAGTGAATGAGAAAGAATAAAGAAACGAAAAGGAAAAATTATATGGCAACACATCCTTTTTTCAAAAAAAAGTAAAAACTAGTATAGAAAAAACTTTCTTCAAGCTTACATATATA
>JAUZNK010043949.1:0-16786 GCA_035046665.1 Euphysa ruthae | reverse complement strand
CTATTGCAAAACATAGCCAAGGACAAGGTAAATGGTAAATTTAGTATTCCAACAGCACACCTAAGCAAACCGAAGATAGAAGGGGTTATGAAGTTTGCAAGAGCCTCGGCTGATCTATGTCGAAAAATGACCAACATGAAGATGGCTTTCTGTGTTTCCTCGCTCCAGTCCTTGGTGCAATTGCTCAGCCATTATTATCGCTGCTCAAGTGATAGATGCGAAAAAAATATGCCATATAAGCCTAAAGTCTTATAACACTTTGGATGCGCAGATCATTTTCAGCTTTCTCAGGGCAGAAGCCACCCCATCCTTTATTAGCACCGTTTTTGCAGAACCAAAGTGCACAGTACCTGCATGTCAGTGGTGTTATAACTGTAACTTTCGATACCAAGCCAGTGGCAAACTTCAGCAAGGCACTTTTGAAAGAATGTGCGGTGCCCTAGTATGATGTCATTGGTGTCTGGTGGTAGACTGAATGAGTCAAACCACTCCACTTTATACAATGTTATCACAACAACATCATATGAAATCTGTCCTGCTACCCAGTGGCTGCTGAATAGCTTGTGTGTGTTGTAGTTAAAGATTAATGAGGTTGTGGCCACGACTCTAGTAAGATCTGGAAGCTCATCAGTGGTGAAGGCAAAAAGTGAGGAACGTTTTTTGCGGCCCAATTTTCGAGCTGCGTGGTTGTTGACATACATAGTCAGTTACGATTAATTGCCACCTCTACAACTGACGAGACCAGTCCACAGCAAATAATTGTGATGGGATGGGCTGGTGCTGACATCACATTTTAAATTGCTATTAATCCCACTTAGCAAACATATTACGTTTTAAGTCACATGCTTTCTGAGAAATAGAATGTTTAAAATTCACAACATCAAGTTAATTTTTTTTTATTTTCGAAAAGAATATTATTTTTTTAATGAGTTACTGTAATTTTTTAAAAATTTTATATAAGATTATCGAGTAGAGAAAATGGTTGTCTGGCTAAGCTGTTAAGACTCTCTGACATCAATATATTGATATTATATAAAAATAACAAAGCGATATTGAAGTTTTTGTGGTTTTAACTTAGGTCTTAAATAATTAATGAGTTAGGTTAAATTAAGTTAAACTTCGTAGTTGCTAAGAAACAAAGTAAATCGTAGACAAAATAAGTGCTTATATATCTTATGTATGAATATTATATTGCAATAAAACATTTATTGCTTACGATTTATTCTTGTTTTTTTGAAATATTTGAATAAATCTTTCTTGTAAGTATAGTATTGTTTTTATATTTTTAAACTTGCAATTAATTTAAATAATAAATAAACTTATATCATTTTATTTCTTACCATATTTTGTTTTTATAAATCTGCAATAAATTTATATTTTTACCACTATAAATATTGTTCAGCAAAACAGTTTTAGCACTGGCGATTTTTAGTCCAAGTAAATAAATTCAGGTGGGCATGGGCAATCGCCCGCCTCTCATGGCAAGGCCTGGTATAACTCTGAGATGTTTTGGGACCCAAAACTCATTCACAGTTAATTTTTACACTTTGAGGATATGTAAAAGCCAATTAGTAAAAAACACCCAGACGAATAAACTGACTGACAGGAACGAATTCAGCAATGTCCAATTGTACAATGAACCAAAAAAATTTCTAGAGTCAAGTTAAAAGATCATTTCAAATTGACCCGCCAGCACGTCAAAGAAAATGGATTATGCAAACAAACACCTTTCCATTTAGGAAATATTTTATGAACAATAATATTGATATTATCTATTAATGATATTGTACAACAGCTGTAAATTATCAAATTAAAACACATTATGAGATGCTAATTTTTTTAACAAATGACCTTTCAAGGCGTGAAATTTTATAGTTATTTACAAACCTTGTTTTCCTATAATGAGCGATCAATGCTTCAAGTTCACCAGGCTCTAGTTTACCTTTAATGAAAAAAAAAAAATGCTAGGCTTATAAATCAAAGAAAAATAGTAAAAGTTTTGGAAAATAAAGGTTTAATAAGAAGACATTCCAATGGGACGTAATACACAAATAATTAATAGTAACAGTGGAATTAACTTTTTTATTTTTTCAAAGAAATCAAGTTACTTAGAAAATGTTACAAATGGACATGGGTGAATTTACAGAACATCATAGGCTTCAATGGAAGTCCCAAGAAGAAATTGTTTTTCATTCTTATGATAGTTGTATCTTTAAAAAATAATTGCAGAAAAAGTAATAAACAGTGACAAATAGGTAAACATATAAATCAAATTTTATGAAATCAAAGTTTAAGATAACACACCTTAGAAACACATACTCAGACCCAGGTCCAAATTTTTTTTCAAAAATCTGAACTTTCCACTTCATGACCTATTGACCTCATATTTTCATAAGATCTAATTAATGACTACTGAAAAAATTCTTTTACAAATGAATGGACGTAATTAAATCATTGGACTTTGCCAGGAGTCTATATCCATTAGGTGAATTTTAGGTTTGCAGGTAAGAAAACGATACAAGTAATGTCTCACATAATTTTACAATTTTATACATAATTTTAAAAACCTATCGACAATTCTAATGAAATTATCAAAAATTACTCAGAACATTGAAGGATTTTTCAAATTTGCAAATAAAAAAATAATAATAAAATAATAAAGACTTTCTATAAGAAGGAAGAAATTTTAAAAAGTTTTTTCACTACTTTTGGCTTTTTTCATTGCCAAAATCTGATTTATTTTTTAAGCAATAGTAGATTTTAAGGCATATTTTTTTCACAAACAGGTCACCTGCCTGATACTTGCGGAATTAGCTCTTAATGCCACATTCTCACAAAGACAGAGTGGTGGGTATGAGTTATGCTTGCTGCAAAAAAATATTTCATTTAAATGAGAACATAGTAAGTAACTTACCTCTTTGCTGTGTTTTCTGAGATACACCACGTAGAAATTCCCTTGAGTTATCATGTTGCGTCAAGTCAGGCACAGAAGCACTCATACTTATCTTCTTTGTTTTCAAATTTTCCTCATAGTCTCGAAGAGGATAAATTGCACTATGAGTGTCTAACTCATTTGATTCATCATAAACTGAACTGTCAACTAAACTATTTATACTGTCCATATAATACTGACGCCTTTTCTCAAAAAGATCTCCAGCATTTAACATCCCACCTGGTACATTTTTATTTGACCTAACAATTATCTCTTTAGTCCTTTTAACAAGTTTATCACTCATTGAAATTTTCTTTTCAACATCACTTATACGACATACAGAACTAGAGTTCAAGTAGTTATTCATGCTAGAATTATCATTTAAATTTGTTTCTCTTTGCAATTCAGTATGCAGTGGTCTTTCTGAAGAGTTTTTTTTTTTTTCTTTTTTTTTTCCTGAAAGGACTTTATCCTTAACTTTGCCTGGATATGGCGGAGGATGACGGTAGTTATTCATAATATGTTCCATTCTTTGCTTATATTCACGTTCGCAAGCTTCAAGATCCATTGCATTTAAATGAGAGTCATCAAAGCTATTAAGTGAATTCACACATACTTGCTCAGCAAGCAAATCTTCATAGTATGCAATCTCTGTCAAGTCTTCTTCCTCGATCTTAGAATTTTCGGTTTCATTTTGAATATTAGGACTTCTTTTCTTACGTAATAATAAAAATGAGGGTGAAAAACGCCTACGAATATTTGCTTTTTGCGGTATATCGTTATAAATATTTTTTGAAATGTATGATTCTGAAATCTCTTGTGAAGGAACTTTATTATCTTTTGGATATCTTAATAATGGCCTTCCAACGTTCACTTTGAATTTTTGCTTATTAAACTGTGATTTTGCTCCACCATGTTGAAATGAGAATGTATCGTTGGTAACATCTAAAATAAATTTAATATTTATTTCAAAAGCAGTTATAAAAAAAATGATGCTGATATCAAAAGAAGAGATGTTAGGCTAAAAGTAGCAAATCTCAAAAATTAACGAAAGATGTTGCAGTGTGCCACAATTGATATTTCACCAAGACACATATTAAGAAACTTACAAATCAACAAATTAAAATATCGTCAAATGAATTGTAAAAGAATCATAATTTCTTCCATAATCACTCACACAATTAATGAATTAGATGAATGAAGATCTGTAATTAATCAATTCATGAAATGTACAAAAATTACTTCTACTTTTGGACATAGCGTCCTGCACAAGCTGAAACTAGGCTGCAAATAAGTGTTGGTCAACAGTCAATGTCCGATAGGATTAGTGATTTGCCCATTTCAAATTGTTTTCTCTCGAACATTGTGTTAGGGAGAAATAAAGAGGAGAAAACCAAAAAAAATAATAATAATAGCCTTACGAAAACAATACTTGCATTTTTAAAAATAAACACAAAATGAAAAAACAATTTATTTCGTTAATAAGTTTACTTCAATTTCACCTTAACTCATTAATTATTCATGAACTACCAGTCTTGTCAAAAGCTCAAAAATTGCAATGTAATCATTTTGTTATTTTAATGTATGCAATTGTGGGATTGTTAATAATAAAAGCGAATAATTTTTAAAAAATTAATCAAAGGCGTTATAATAATATGATATGTATGTAAGATAAACCTAAACTTTCACACAATAGCTTTTTTCTTTCTTTTGATTTATAAGGTTTTTATGTACTTAAAAGAGAGCTAAATACTAAAACTTATTAAAACATATTAAAACCTACTTAAAATATCAACTGAAATATAAAATATAAAATTTTTATAATAAATTTTATATTTTATGTATTTCATTTGATCTTAAGTAGATTTTAAACTATCTTGAATAATTAGCTCTAGTTTTCAGGTTTGTTTTAAATGTTATTGTTTTTCTTTCCATCGCCTTTAATTACTTAAAATTACTGCTCATTTCTCAGAAGTATAATTTTTTTACACAGTGCAAAAAAAGTAGGCTTCAAACAGCACTACCATGATTAACATAAAAGTATTATGAAAACGTTGTTCAAAAAAAATTATTTTGTACAAAAAAATATCATCAAATAAAGAGTAAAATCGGTTAAATAGCGTGAGTTAAACTTTATAAGCACACGTGTAATAGTTTTATGATTTGATAATTCGATTGTTCGAATAATTTTTTTTTTCAAATAATCTTCAAGTGCTCTAATTACTATCAGAAGCCATATCAGCAATAGGTGTGTTTTCCTTGGATAGCTAAGGTTTCACTTTTTGTATCGCCATGAAACCAGGAATATCATTTTGTTGGAAGCTGTTATAATAATAATAATAACTCAACATATATTTTTTAACGTAGGGCCATTAGCTTTAAACGATTTATTTCAGAAGGTTCCTGCCATGTCTTTTGTCAGGAGATACAATTGATAAACTTGATGATGATAGCGATGTTGACAAGTGTATTTAATCTTCATTAGCATCCATACACTTTGCAGCCCTAGCGATTTTGTCCTGCTGCCTCATCTCCATGCTTGGTTGAGTTAATGTAATACCAACTTTTTGTGTGGCATTTGTAAGTGTCTTCTTTGTCACCTACTTATCCCAAATATTTGCTAAAATAAGCATGAAGGCTTCCCTGTTTAGTGTATTAAAGTCTGTGAACATCGAGGCATTTTCCTGTTTATATTCTTGATGGATATTTTTATTCAGTTGATCCAACAGTTGAGTCACACCAAAAATGTCCAGAGGTGTTGCAAATAGCTGCATTTGCTTGGATGATAGAAATGTCAAAACATTGTGGTTAAAATGAGGACTTTCATGGATAGTTTTACAAACTTTCTTCCAACTCTCAGTTCTATTCTAACTGTAATGAAAAAATTAGTCAAGATGAAAATGCAAAGTAACCCATTACACAAAATGCTACCAACCATTCTTACCATCAATTAGGTGGAGAAAACATCCAAAACTATTTTGGGGATATTTTTCACATATTTCATAAAATATCAGTAAAGGCATTGTGGGTTTTGGGGTGCATATATTGTTGGTTTTGCAGTACTTTGGTGTGGGCCTCCAGGTTAGACTGTTTACTCACATGCAAGACAATTTAATAAAAGTAACTCATGAAAAATATCAAACTTCTAGCATCAACGAGTGACATATTACAGCAAAAATAAGTGATTGTGGGTTTTGGGGTGCATAACAAAAAAATAGGTCAACTTCAATGCCATGTAAAAAATCAGCCAGGAAATCTTAGCTAACCAGATAGCTCAGAAAAAACCAGCATTGGGACAAAGTACTAAAAGGCATAACAAAAATAATCAAATAACCAATACCCCCAAAAATATCACACTATACTTTTGTGTGTGTTTAGGGGTGCAACCACCTGTATATTTAAATAGTTGCAACCAACATATTCTTTTTTATGGTCATACACTGCAGTTTCTTTGAATTTCAAATGACCGTTCATCATTAATTAAGCCTTGCTGACAACAAACATCAATACCAAATGTAGTTTTAAAATCGATAAATTACACATTAAAAAAAAAAACAAAAAACATTTTTACTCAAATAAAAACTTTAAAACTGAAAAATTTATCATCTGATGCATGCAGAAATGATGAGGATACTAATGATTCACTGACTAAAAGAGTAAAAAAGTCATTGACATCTTTAGGAAATGTAAAAGAAGCCTTGCTCGGCCAACTGTAAAATTTCTCATGCACAATTTTTCAATAAAGAGATGCTAAATATGGGTCAAGAAATGCATGTTTCGTTTTTTTAGTTGATCATGCTACATGATATAGCAGTTTTATTTTAGATTTATATTAAAAGGGTGCTGGTTGTGGTGAATCTTTTCAAGGATAGGTAAGATATTTTGGGTGAAGTCATTAAAAACAAATAACGTTCTGTATCAGTTGATATCAACATATACCTTTGCAAAGTGTCTTACCATATACCAAGTAATTAAAACAACACTTTACCAAGGTCCTTAAGGTTTAAACTCTTTATCATGACATATAAAAACCAGTTTTGTTATTTTATCTTCACACAAAACAATTCGCTTAATGCTGTTGACAAAAGATATTCATAAACTTACCATTAATAATACCATCTTTTTTCACAAAACGTGCAGGTACGTCACCAGAGCTTGAATACTTTACTGCTTCTTTGCGTTTAAACATTTAGACATTTACTAAAATGCTAATTAAAATCTAATAACAAGACTATTGAAGTACTTAAAATTAAGGTGAAAACCCAATAGCAGAAAAACGCCTTGAGTTACAAACCTCTTAACTTAAAAATGACATTTTTTAAACTAAATCTTAATGCCAGATAACTTTTGGTTGAGTGTTCTTATTGTTTGGTCAAATTTTAGGCTCATTTGCTCTATTCGCCTTTTATATGCCACTTTTAAGGGGGAATAACCCCATAATTCTCAAAAATATGAAACTTTTACTGTTTTTAACTATTTTCGAATATGTAAAAATAACTCAAAACAAAGTTAAATCTCCATCTTTTGTATAAATAAATCAAATTAATTAACTAATACATGCAGTGTGCCTGTAATCAACTAAAGTCAGAGTCCGGGTATCGATCATTGGACGAAGAAAACCAGAGGAAGAAAAAAAAATTGGTAGCTTAAATAGAGTTAAATTTAATATAAAGTACAGAAGAAAAGGTTTTATTTTAGAAGAAAGTAACATTTAAATAAATAAATTAATAAAAACTTTATTACCAGCGCTGCTAATGATTTTATTATATAGATTGTGGAGAGGATTAAAATTACTTAGTATGCTACAGACAAACGTATCTATTGAAAAAACCTCTGATAAAGATGGGATTAGCTTTGATGATCATTTTGAACTGTTCTTGTGGTCATGTAAAACAAATTTTACACTTCAAAGCTGTTGGTAAAAACTTTTATATTAACCGATGTGTAACTGATAATATGAGAGTTTACCTCAAAATTTGCAAATTTTCAGCTAAAACCTAATTTCTTAAAAAATTTTGAATCTTACTTAACATGTTTCGTGGCAGTTCTCAACAGATAGTGAAATCAATAGATGTGGTCATGTAACTAAAATTTACAGAAAAAATTTTCAAACAACTGTCAAACAAAATACTAAGAAAATGCTGATTTCAAGCCTAAAGTGAAGATTCTTAAGCATATTATACCACACTGCACTAATGAAAAACAAAAAATTTATCATAAAATGAAGGGAAAAAAAAAAATCAAAATATTTTTTAAGAAATTGAAAAAAATGTGAAATTTTGTTAGAATGCTTTCCTTGACTTGTACCAGTAAAACCCATAACTTACCGTAAGTGGCCATTTGGGTCAAAAGTTGCCCTCAATCTTGCTTTTTCACCATGAACGAAATAATGAACACAAAATGTTAATTGATAAAAGAAACAGCTTTTTTGTCAAAAATTTCTCATAACATAAATAAAAAAAAAAAAAAAAAATTATTATTAGCTGTTCTGACATGCAAAAAAAGCCCAAATAACAAAACCCTATAAAGTTCTGGTCATCAATGAAGGTACTTTTGTTGTGACTGGGAACGATGAGGAATTATAACTTGAAAACAAATCTTTGTCTTATGCTTCCATCTTAGTTTCAAGTCTTTTGAAGTCAAACAAAAGAAATGTTACTAGAAAACTGGGAATGAAAGTGAATTCGTAAATTGCTGTATCAGTCAAATCAGATATCGAAAGTCAAGTATCTAACATATTTCATGCTGGCAACGTGTCTGAAAAGCTTATTTTTGCAAAAGCGAGCCTTGCTTTAGACAAAAACGAAGGGTTTCAAAAGATAAAATTTGTGAGGATTTGTCATCACAGGTAGATTTTTTACACTTTTTGTCTAGCAAAGACCTTGCCTTTTCAAGAAATAACAGTTCTCTAAAGCAGAACTTTAGAGCTGACTGTTACCTCACTGAAAATGCAAAAGCCAAAGGTCTAGTACCTCTGTCTGAACTGATGTTTTAAATTAATATTATTAAATGATAATATTAGTAAATCCTTTTTTAAAGTATGTGTTTCTTTTATTTTTGGGGTTTATGTTTAATCATATCTGCTGTTACAATAATGTCAATGTTGATAAAAAAAATCTTAAGCACCTTCAGATACATTTAATTTGATTCACAAAATATTTTAATTCAATATTGAATTGAAGTTTTGTAAAATTGAAAACATTATAAAACTGCATAGCAACCACTTAATGTTTAATGAGATTTTTTTTTTCCTTTAAACCTTTGGAGCGTATTTGCAGGTCAGAAACTTACTAATCATTTCACAACGAATATTGAAAAACAATTTGAATGTATGATATCATTACATGGAATTGAATGAGGGCTATAATATCCCATAATTATATATGCATTACAAAATTTTCATTGCAAAGAACTTTATTACAAGTCGGTGATCCAATCGATAATGTCGTCTAGATTTTTGATGTTTAACTGATAATCTAAGTCAAGTTAAGGCATTTGGATTTTACTTCTATCTTTATTTCTTGATGTTTTTGTTGATATATCAGTTGGAGTAAGACAATTCAAAAGAAAATTTATTGGTTTATAATTCATTCACACTATGGCAGTTAGATTTAATATGTTGACCGAAGGTGAATATGATGATATATGGTATACCTTTTCGCTTGAGAAACTTTTTAAGTCAAAATGTCCTGTTCGATGGATAGTCTCTGTAGTTTATTTACTTATGCAACAAAAGTAAAAACAATTATTGGCAATCATTTTGAGAAGTTTACAAATTACACAAAAGAACAGGAAGGAACTTGATGTGCAAAAATCAAAGAAAAATCGCCTCTTTTTTAAAGACAAAACAAACTTGATTTTCAAATTCTAAACTTCACTTGTCCAAATCGTCATTCTTAAATATAACTAGTGACTTTTAGTTGATTTCAGGAAGTAAAAATATCAAAAAGAGAGTTCACACTCTAAAGCCATGCTTCGTATTCTCAGAATAAAATGACGAGTTTCTATTTTCAACTTTATACATCGTTAGAAGACTCTTAATCATCCGATTTAGTATCATCAAAACCTTCACACCTCGACACATGAATTTTTCACAGTCCTGCTTTACACTCGCATCGGTACATCGGTACATGGTAGGCGCATGGACATTTTTCTTTGGCTCATGTTCTTTTGCAAAAGCAAAACATAAGCTCTAAAATTTCTTCAGGGGTTGGTCGAATGTTGCTCGACTTAATTGTGATTTGAACTCTCTTCAGTTAATTCCCAACTGTTGGAAACTGCTTCTGGTATTTTAGGTTTGGCTTTTAAAGCACAATGATGACGGATATGAAAAAATTTCGCGCGGATGAATTTACGCGAATGCAAAATTATGTCCTATATAGGAGGTGGGGTGGTGGGGGATGAAGATGGTCTAAAATAAACACATGGATGTCACAAGTAGTTCAGGACCCGTGAATAAATACTACTCAAGCTGTGTATGAAATAAAAAAACATGTGAGTCATGGCATATTTTACAAGAATATTAAGTCTTCTAACTCGTCATCTGAGTTGCTTCCTCCACAATCGACATCATTGATAACAACTCTATGTTCATCTTCTGAGTCATCCTCCGCATATGAATCACTCTCAATTATGTAGTGGGAAACAAATCTTTCATGAGGTATAATGGAGATTCCAATAAAATGGGCACATCTAAACAGGGATCGATATCCAAAAAAGGATCAAAGGGTACAAGTTTCTTACACCCTTCTGGAACAACATCAAGAATTCCAACACGTTGCTCTCACTTCAGCTGAAGTCATGTAAATATATAATTTTAAAATCCAATACGCATGAAGGGGTTTTATAACGAAAATCTTTAATCATATGATGATTTCTTCAACTGGTATGCCATCATCAATTGATGAAATAACTTACCAATCCACATCATTTTCATGAATTGTTTAGCTGCACCATTTACAGTCAAGTCTAAAGGCTGAAAATAATGAGTCATATTTGCACGAAATCTTTCATGCAGGACAGAATTATCAGGAAGAAACCCAATTACTTTATCCGTCATTTGACATCTATTATAACTAAGCCGTGTTGATTGTACAAATTGAGTCTCTTTCTTTCACTATCTAGATATGGGACAATGACTTCATTAAAAATTTTTAACGACTCCATTTCATTGCTGCAGTGCATTATATTAACGTTGCGACAAAAGTTGATCAGAGAAGTCAACCCGTGGCAAACTTTTACTGGTTTTCCCTCCATAAATTAGCTAGATAGGAAGAAAACTCTCGCTTAATGTAGCCACAAACATCGCAGTTACCATACGTTTATTATTGGCTCCAGAAACGAGGACACCTGTATATATTAGTTGTCAACCACGAAATCGAACAACCTTTGTATAGCTTTGTATTTTTGTATCGAGTAAACAACTGCACGACGAATCCACAATCAAAGCTTATCAACATATCAGCAAATCATTCGAAAATACATTCGAAACACGTACACGTGTAACTATACTGTGCTCTACACGTGTATTATTTAAAATAACGATAAGAAATAATTTGTAAAGACTTTCGCTTAGATTTTACCTCGTATTGGAGTAGTAAACAAACACTAGTATAAAAATGTCGTTAAACTGTGAATTTAAGTTTTGTTCTGCTGTGAAAGGATACCACGTTTATTGAGACACGTTGAATCCATATGTACCCATGTGAATCCGTTGTGAGTACACCAAAAACAAGTAAAAACTATATGCTAGAAATGTACCCTTCTAATAATATATGCTTTTAAAATTTGCATAAAACGCAGAACCATCTTTAAAAGGTATTTTCCAAGCCAAATAGTGTTTATGCATCACCTTGGTTGGAAAATAAGATATGATATCTTTGTTGTTAGTTAAAAATCAAAACCAAAATTAAAATTAATTTTAATAATGTCCAAGTATTAAGTACATTTAAACGTTTAAACAAAGGAACCATTAACATTCCATCCGATTGTAAACACAAAGGCGGTTGTTGCATTCTATAAGTTAAATTCAAATTCATTTTGAATTGAAATATCTTTTTTAATTAAAAACAATATTTTTATTTCATTATGTATGCGATATACCATAAATTCATTTTTTTTTTTTTTTTGTATAAACTATTCTTTCAATATATCAAAACCAAATCAAAAGTAATTTCAATGCTTTATTGTATATTAATGACTGGGAGTTTTCTTCTATCATCAACTATCATATACCCTTTTTAACAAGCTTGCCATGCCATGGAGGGGTTACGACCTCTGTAATAGATAGAATATTCTATTTGTTTACTGGAGTTTTTTGTTGAAATTTCAAACCCAAAAGGAAAAAATCCTATTTTAGAAACTATATATAAATATCCCAATATGGCAATTACTGATTCTTTAAAATTGCATTTAAAGACACTTTTTGATAGCATTAACAAAGAAAATAAAAATATTATACTCCTTGGGGACTTTAACATAAATCTATTGAATTTCAAACAACTTTGCTCCACTGTGGTATTTGTTGATTTAATGAAAATTAATTCCTCTTATATTAAGACCAACACGAATAACAAACAAAAGCAAGACTTTAATTGACAAGTTTTTTTCTAATATAATTACTGAAAATATTATCTATGGGAAGATAACTCACTCGATATCAGATCACCTAGCACAATTTATTTTAGTCAATTAAAAAAAAAAAACAACCCTTTTTGCATAATAAATTCCAAAGAGATTTTAAACATTTTAACGATGAAAGATTTAAAACAGACATATCTAAAATTGACTATGATAAAATCCTAGAAAAGGAAAGGGAGGATGCTAGCTTTTCAACTCATACTTTAATTTAAACTTTGAACTTTAACTAAAAAATAAATAAGCTTATGAGACAAACACACTCTTTTTAAAATAAATCCAAAAAATAAATATAAAAAACCATGGATGATAAAAGGTACTTTATAGTCAATCAATAAAAGATATCTTTTACATAAAAAGTTTATACAAGCCAAAAATGTAACAAATAAGAATAATTTATAAAATATAAACGCTATAGAAATAATATCATTAACCTAATAAAAATTAAAACTCAATATTTTAGAAACTTCTTTCTACAAAATATCAATAATATAAAACAAACGTGGACAGGCATATAAGTGGTTATTAATTTGTCTAATAAAAATAAAGAAACATCATCTGCTCTGTTGATAAATAAAATGCTAATAGCTGATCCAAAAATTATAGCAAACTCTTTTAATAACTATTTTGGGACTATCGCTGAAAAAAAGAAATCAAAAATTCCTAAAATGAACAAATGCTATTCTTCCTCCCTTAAAAATAACCATCTACTTTTTTATGAATCCAATAACAGACTTACAAATTTATTCATTTATTTCTAAAAAAGCGACTGGACCTCTGAGTGTCCCAACCCAATTACATAAAACAATATCTGCTAAAATTAGTAGATATGACTAACATTTCTTTTTGTACAGGTGTTTTTCCATCTTGTCTAAAGTCGCCTAATATAATTCCAATACTTAAAAAAATTACTTATAGAAAATTACAGACCAATATCACTTCTTTCAAATGTTAGTAAAATTATTGAAAAAACTAAGAAAACGAGAATGAATGTTTTCATATCAAAATATGACAATTTCTTTGATAAACAATTTGGCTTTAAAAACAAGCAAAACACAACACATGCACTAATTAAATTACCTGAGAACCTAATGGAAGCTTTAGATACAGGGAAAATAGCTGCTAGGATTTTTATCGACTGACAGAAGGCTTTTGACACTGTGGAATATAGCATATTTCTTTCAAAATTGCAGCAATGAGGATTCCATGGAAAAGCTAATAACTGGTTTAAAAATTATCTTACTGATAGGTCACAGATGGTATTGTTGAACGACCAACAGCCTGAAACAGTAAAGGTACAACATGGGTTACCGCAAGGCTCAGTTTTAGGACCATTTTTATTTTTACTTTATATAAATAGTTTAAATAGTGCTATACACTATTCCTCTGTATATCATTTCGCCGATGACACCAGTTTAATTAATATAAATCGAGCAACAAAGAAAATTAATTCTCATGTCAATTATGATCTAACTCATGTTGGCATATGTCTAAGAGCTAAAAAAATATCTCTAAAGCCACTCTAATTCTTTTCCGATCCAAAAGCAATATAATAAAAAATATAAACTTTAGAATAAGTGGGAAAAACACCATCAGAGTCAATCTAGTACTTAGGGCTTTATTTAGATGTAGACTTAAATTGGGATCATCATATTACTGGCACTTTTCAAAAAAATTGTAGAAATACAGGTAAGCTTGCAAAAGTAAGACATTATGTCGATAAAAAACGTTACTAAGTTTATACTACGAAATATTTAATTCAAATATTACATACGGTTGTCAAGTTTGGGGTGAAACAAAAAGTCCATTAACACATAGAATATGTGCTCTTCAAAACAAGGTAATCCGCATAACAAATTATATATACTGTCTGATATGTTGAAGTTTGATGATTACATATCTATGCAAAATTATATCTTTGCTTACAACTTCTTAACTAAAGAACTTCCTAATTCATTTTATAATTATTTACACCTGTAACAACACATACAGGTATAATACCAGATCATCTACTAATAATAAACTAAGTCTTCCAGTGACAAAACTGTAAAATACTGAGCTCTCTATTTTCTTTCAAGCTATAAAATCATCGAAAATGCTAAAAGACCTAATAAAACGCAGAACGCTAATAAGTACAAAGAATAATATCACAAGAAAAATACACACATATTATAATCAAATATAGAACTAAAATATTTTTTGCTTTTGTATAGAATCTACATTTCTACATGAAATGATAAGGAAAAAAAGAGATTAATCTTGGCATTCTATTCTAATAATTTTGTATCAAATTTCATTTATTATTTTTTTATCAGTTCAAATTATATTATTGTTATTAAATCTTTTATTATTATTATTATTGCTATTTTTATTTATTATTATTTTAATTATTACTATCATTGGTATCTTTTCTTCCTATTAGATATCTTTGGCAGACACCACCAATTGTTTTGTTTTTTTTCGTTTTTGTTTTTCATTTTCTTTTAGAAATTTTTGTTCTTTTACTAAACATCATTTTTTCTAAAAATCTTTTGTCGTACTAACTAGTTGCCCACATTTTTCTAGTATAATTTTTTACTATTCGTATGTTATCGAGCTATACAAGTATATGTTAGTATATAAATTTCAATTTTATAAATTTAGGAATTGTATATAATTAATAAAGTAGAAATAAATGATTGATTGATTGAATAAACGTTTTTCTATGATTTGATCGCAAGTTACTATAAAAAATATTGAGTTCAAAAAAGTGACCATTGACAGTACTTGTTTTTAGTAACTTTAAACATAAAAATCAAGGCTTGGTAGATATTTAAATGTTCAGAATTTTTAAATCCTCCATTACAGGTAATGTGCTATCACGTCTTTTTTGTACACTATCGTTTGCAAGGCGTGTTTATGAAAAATTACTAATTTCACTAGTTTGGTTTTGTGGGAAGCCTCAAAACAATATTAGCATATGAAAAAGTGTTTGTGTATAAAACTGAAATACAAGATTTTACAAGATTACATGTTTAGACAGGGTCTTGATTTTTATAATAGACCAATAGCAAATGCAAGTTTAGATTTTAATGTTGCGATATGCCTTTTCCAAGATAAATTTTCATCAATTGATAGACCAAGAAAATTCAAGCATATTTATCTTTCAATAGTTTTGTTGGTGAAAGAAAAATTTTGTAATTTTATGGGAAGATTATCAGCTTGTGAGATCTTGTGGAAAAGTGCTAATTTTGGTTGTATCTGTTTGTCTTGAACCACAAATGAATTTTTTCTATATCATGGTTCATGATGTACCTTAAAAAGGGCTTTGACAATGTTATTTCAAAGAATGAAGTTTGTATAACACCGCATCAAACCTTTAATCCTGAGTGTAAATTAATAACACATTGTGTTCTAGATTTAAGATAGCTATTAATTAAATCAAATGATCTTTAATTTCATAGTAACATAGTTTGTTTAACAAGATACCATGATCAACTGTATCAAACGCTTTTGATAGGTGTACGAAGACCCCTATAAAAAGAGCAGTGTTTTTGAAAAACAAATTTATTATAAAGTATTTTATTAGAAATAAAGTGAAAACAAAGATTTAATACATAACACTTTCGAAAATATTTGAATTAACTGAAATTAATGAAATTTCAACAATGTTGCTGCGGTCAATAAATAGTTGTTCATATTCCAACAATGTTGCTAAAATGTATTTCAAGATTTTAGTTAAATTCTATATTACATAATTTTGATCTTAAATCATAAATGTTTATCACAAATTAATTACAAGCAAACAACATAAACAAACTCATTATAAAAAAAAATGGCTTAATTATATACAATTAACTAGATATAGCAAAGGTTAAAGGCATAGTAAATAAACTTAGCATGTATAAAACACAAGCAAACATAACCCAAAACACTAAAATAAGATAAGGCGTGCCCTACAAAAATGTCCTAAGAACAAAATCCTGCCTGATATCATAAGATACAAAATACTGTGTGAGCTAGAATAAGACACAAACAACATGAGAAAATACAAAAGGTGAATACAGGACTACTGTATTGGCAAAGTCTATCAATGCCTTTATGCACATCTACACTACAAACCCTCAACGAACCAATGCATATGAAAATGCCAAAACTAAGTATAGATATTGCATAAAGACACTGGTGGTAATGCACAGTAATGTGAGTACAGAAAACTGGTACAAAGTATAAGGTCAA
>JAUZNK010043938.1:0-16791 GCA_035046665.1 Euphysa ruthae | reverse complement strand
GTTGATAGCGCTCAATTTCTATAATTTTTTTCTTGAGTTATATGCATTTGAACTAATATTTTACCTGGGGTTGGGGAGAGAGAACAAAACTTAGTGTAATTAAGTAAGTAATAAAGTAAGTAAGTGAGTGAGTGAGTAAGTGAGTGTGAGTGAGTGAGTGAGTGAGTGAGTAAGTAAGTAAGTAAGTAAGTAAGTAAGTATGTGAGTGAGTGAGTTAGTGAGTAATTGGCCTTGTCAAACAAATATACGCATGCTATGAAAATCACAAGACAAGATAATAGACAACAAAAAACAACAAAAACGATTAAAATTCAGATAAGAAACAAATTGTGGTCCCTTAAATTTCCTGCAAATCCGGTTCATTCGAAGTTTCTTTCTGTGTCATTGTTTTTATTATAAAGATGTTTTCTTAAATTTTTTTCCCTTTCCTAATTTAATCAACTTGAAAACTTGCACTTTCTCAGGGTTTTGTAGTTTAGACTTAGACTTTACTGCTGGGTGTAAATATGGTATTTTAGGCTAAAATCCAGTTTGAACTTTTTTCACTAATTTTTTCCTGAAATTATACAAGGTAAATGTTAAGTCATCATTTGACCCATGGCAGAATTTCCATTTCTGAAACAAAAATTGTGTCATCTTACTGCATTCTTACAACTATCAAATTTTACTGGCGCTCATTTTTGGCTTGATCATGTAAATATGGTAACATGATGCAAATCTACAATTTAATTACCATTGCAAAATTTGGTGTATTCGGGCAAAAAAATGCAGTAGAAACAACTTCAATCAAATGAAAAAAGATTTCATTTGATGTCAAGTGTAAATGAATAATTATATAAGCATGTTTTTGCAGTGATCAAGAGAATCAGTTCTTAGCTACTGACTGATCAAACTATAAATGATTCATTGGAAATGAATGTATAAATGTACAAAATAAATCTCCCAAATAAATAAAAGTAGGTTTGTAACAATAGAACGGTTAGATGCTATAATGAATTGTGTAATTTTTTTAAAAGTTAATTTTAGGAAGAATTATCTAAATATATAAATAGCCTACTGTTCTATTGTTTTAGAAAAGATGGTATTAGAATACAGTTTAAAATATTATGTTTGTTGATTGAATATGTTTTTCAAATTTTTATTGTTCATTTCTAAGTTTACACAGATGGAATAAACTATTTTTATAAAGTTTTAAACAACTAGATATTTTTTTCTCATCTTGTCTGGTCACTCATAAAAATCAATTGATAAAAATTTTTTTCTTCTTGTAAAAAAATACTGATTCCTTGAAGCCGACAATGATAATTTCTGGCCAAAAAAGGTAACAATTTTTTTGAAAATGAGTTGTCAAATGAAAATCAATTAGGCAGATATATACCCTTGTTCTCAGAGCAGACAAAGCATAAATACAGATTTTAAAAGTAAAGGATTAAATCTGAATTTTATGGTAGAGAAATCTTAAAGCAATTTTGAAGTGTGCCATAAATATGATCTCAGTTTGACATATACAGATGTTTGAAAGTAATATAGTTCAGAATGTTTTAAAAGTACAAAATAAATAAACTAAATAAAGTTATGATATTAAAATATATGTAATATATGAATGAATAAAGTTTTTTAGGTCTTTTTAACTTTTTTTATCTGTTTTTCTATAAGCTTTTGTAGTGTTTTTCATTAGCATTTGTAATATTCAAATGCCTTTAGTGAATATTGCTGTGTTTTATGACATATGTTGGTGAGGTATTTTGGCTTGCTATTTGTGTTCTACAGAATGTGTGATTTTGTATAAAAGTTAAATTTTTTTTTTCTTAAAGTGCTGTTTGAAAAAAGTCTCGCTTATTAACTCATTAAGTTTTTTGGAATTTCTTTTTGTTTTTCGAAAGTGTAATACTACCAAAGTGAAAGTGAAAGTACAATATTTGAATAGGGCATTCTATTAAAATCTTTCTATAAGCTAATAGGAAGCGTGTGATCATCAAAAAACCCCTTTTAACAAACTCACCCAAGGTTTATGATACTGTACCACACAATATTATTTACTGTCAATGTAAAATTTGTTCATGATTTTTAGAACTATTTGGGAACTTAGCAAGATGTACTCACCACTCTAAGAATTTACATATTTCATTTTAGATAAACTAGAGTTGTTAAAGCATTACTTAATGGCTATGGAAGATGTCTTTATCAACAGCAACAATATCAATTGCTGGCATGACATGCATGTCATGTGTGAACAGTATCGAATCTGTCATTTCAAAACATCATGGTGTTAACAATATTAAAGTTGATTTAGAAAGTGAGCAAGCTGTATTAAACTATGACAATACAATAGTAAATATGTCAGAGCTTTGCTCTGCTATAGATGATATGGGTTTTGAAGCAAAGGAGAAAGTGACTAAAAAAACTCTTATAAACATTCAAGGCATGACTTGTAATTCATGTGTGAACAGTATTGAAGGCATCATTGGTGAAAGAACTAATGTTGTATCTGTATGTGTCTCCCTGGAAAATGAGAATGCTGTTATTGAATATTCAGAAACAGAAACACCAGTGTTATTGTGTGAGGCTATTTGTGACATAGGGTTTGATGCTTTCTTACCCAATGATGCACTGAGAACTGAAACTATTTCTATTAAAGGGATGACTTGTAATTCATGTGTCGAAACAATTACAGAGATGATAAGTGTAAAATCTGGCGTGAATAAGATTGTTGTTTTGTTAGAAAATGAGAATGCAGTGATAGATTTTAATTCTGAAGTAACGTCTGTAAAAGAAATATGCCATGCAATTGAAGATATGGGTTTTGAAGCAACTGCAACATCACTGCTAGGTTTAGTTTTTAATTATCTATCACTTTTGATTAAATCATGAGAAACCATTAGTGGGGCCATGTTAAATGAAGTATTTGTCTCTAGTGTAGTGTACAATTAAAAAAAAATTCTTGATCTGGGCGACCAAAAACAATTGTTTTTAGTAAAAGAGTGTTTAACACCAAAGTTATTTTGTATTATGACCCTATGGAATTTTAGAGTTAAGGGATTTTGGTTTCAAGGTTATCATTCAAATTGCAATAAACTTTTTTACTCTAAGAGAACTTGGATAGGAACATTCACCTTTTATTCTTTTTTTGTAATAATGAGGTGAAGATTATGACTATTATGATTATGATTGTTTAAGTTTGGTTTAAAGAAGTTTGTAATGAATCAGTTTGTTGGATTTCTATTGGGTAATGTGCTTTAAACTTCTGTTCTCAGAGGTCACTGCAAGGTTTAAAGACATCCTGAATAAAGTTTTTTTTATGTACATTAATTTAGAGCTTTAAATTTTATTTTGTGTTGTTAAGGTAAGAAAACCATTAACGCCTCATTGGAAAGCTAAGATAATTGATAATTTGTGTATGATTTCCATGGAGAAGGTGCATAACCTATTTTATTCCTTGTATAAATTTTAAATTAATAAATCAGTAAACTCCTGATTCATATTTGATGGAATGATTTTAATGTCTGTTTGTGTTTTATCTTTAAGAATGCTAAGGAATATTTTTTTCCTATATTTCAGATATTTTCATTTTCCAAAATTAGTTATTTTACTGAAAACAAAGGAAAAATGGCCAAATTGTCTCATTGAATAAGTTTCTTAAAAGGTTTTTCCCTTGCAAATAGAATAACTCTAAAATAATATATTTGCTCTAATCTTTTCACAGTGATTTTTTCATGAAGTGAGTATTCAGAATTGCGTATCATTCATTAAAAAATATAGGTTAATATTTGTTTTAAAAGTTTAGAAGATTATGTTCTGCTAATTAAAATGGTTTTCCTACTTAATGACATGCTTAATCAATGGTATCAACATTTTTAGGTGTTTGTCTACATTATTATTATTATTTATTATGGTTTTTTTTGGGGTTTTTGTACGAGATTTGGAAAAGTTAGTTGCAGCAGAAAGTATGATTTCAAATAAAGTTAACTCTCTGGTATAGATCCTTTAAAAGAAAACTATTTGGATTTGTGTTTATGAGACATTTAAAAACAATTATTATTGGTAAATTAATGCTCATTGATAAAACATTTCTATGCTGGAAGATAGAAAGTCTTGTTTGAAGCAGAAAAAGATTTTCTTTTGTAAAGGAAGATTGATGGTTGGAATTGTTAGACGTAGGTAATTTTATTATTATGTGTTTGATATGGACAGTAGCTGGAGTTACTGTTGTTGACAAGTAGTATAGATGTTTTACAACCTTGAGGTTGTTTTGAATAATTTTATCTAATCTTCAAATATTATTATATTTCTCCACTTTTCTGCTCGAAAACTCATCATCCCTGTGTGTGGCTTGATTTGTGGTATTTTAATATTAGCAGAAAAAACACATTTCAACACCGTCATCTCATGGTTGCATCGAATAGTCCAATGCCTTTCTTTGTACACGTTGTACCTTTGCTAAAAATAAGTGGCTTCTTTGCATGCTTGATTATAATTTTCTCAAATTTTACTACTTTTGCATGTTTTCTTGCATATTCAACAGCATTGTTTAGTAGGTTTTTGCTTATTGATGGGTAAAATTATTTTTTATTGGAAATTATAGAGAAATTATATTTTCATTGCATTTTTTATTTATTTTTTTTTTACATACTAATTTATCTTATCATATTTGCAGTATTTTTTTATTGGGTTGCAGAAAACAACTATGTCAGTATCAATTCTATGAAATAAAACTTTGCTGACAAGTCCATTTTCATTTTTGTTTTATTATGTAGTTATGCTGTTGGATTTATATCAAAATTTGCTTGTGTAATTTTTTAGGGTTATAAAACACTTCTTCGTAATGTTTACGCCTTATCAATCATTCCATGTTTTTATTTGTTTATCTGCTTTTTCAAATTAGTTGTAGTTTTTTTAGTTGATGTTAGAATTTAAGAATAAAATAAAATCATATTGTTCCTCAGCTAAATATCATTTAGCTGAGGTTTGTCGTCGTGAAACTGTAATGAGTACTGAATAATTACTTTATTCAACTAAAATAAGTATATATATATATATGTATATATAAATATTTATATGTATTTACATATAGCTTGATTTTGTTTTTGATACAGATCCTGTAGTATCATTTTCACCAACAAAAGAAAATAAGGTGACTGTGGAGGTTGATCTTTGCTCTCCTGAAGAAGAAGTGGAAAATGAAAACAAATGTAAATCTTTCTTTCAAATTTCTGGAATGACGTGTGCTTCATGTGTTAATAAAATAGAAAGAGAAATGAAGAAAAAACAAGGTAATTATTTATTTTTTTTCCAAAAATTTATTGGAAGTTCAAGAATTATATATTTATCAAATTTTTTAATGATTTATATATATACATATACATATATATATATAATAGTTTTTATGAAGATAAAGATAAGGGTTTTTTTGAGCCACGTTTGAAAAGTTTTCGCTCTCTTTTTTTTTGATTTTTATCGAGTTTAAGCTTTATTTTTTAAAACTGTCTCAAAAGTTGTGTTTTAATTACGCTACAATTTTGGATTTGCTCGGAAATATTATATTATTAAGGTATAAAGTCTTAGATTTAGATTTTTTTTTCTTTTGTTTCAGGGATCCCATTAGTCACTAGAGCTTGTTACAGATAGATATAAAGTTGAATATCATACAACTAATTATTGTCGTATGAGCGTATAGATGATTGAAAAAAAAAAAAAATTGTATTTTGGTTTTTAAATTTTAGACATTTGGTATGATCAAAAATGGTCCTAGAGTATTTTTAGGATTGAGGAACATATATTTTTTTTTTAGGTATCTGTTATATTTCTGTTGCTCTGATGGCTCAAAAAGCGGAAGTTGTTTATGACAAAACTTTACTTGAGCCTGAAGATATCATAAGATACATAACAGAAATGGGTTTTCCTACTATATTTTTGTATAATGAGGATGTAATGAGGAGAACTGTGGAATTTAGGGTAAAGTTTTAAATATATTTGATTCTTTATCTTTGAATAAAGTCATTTGGAATGTAAGAATTATAGTGAGGTAAAAATCTTTGTAAATGACAAATTTCTTAATAAAAATTGAATTTACACTCAAAATGACTATTTTTCTGTGATATTTAATTAAAAAAAGATCAATTAAAATACCTTACTGCTCTTTGTTTGCATAAAAGCTTTGTATAATTTTTTGTAGTTTTTTAGTTTTAAAAACTTTTTCTTTTTTATTAAGGTTTCTGGGATCTGTGATCCTAGTTCTAGCTATATCATTGAAAGCACACTAATGAAACAAAGTAATGCTATAATTGATGTTTCAATATATAATGGCGAGGTAAAATGTACTTATGACCCAAGTGCTTGTGGCACTCGAGATATCAAAGATATGATCGAGAATCTTGGATTTGAAGTACGTTTATACAGCAAAAAGAAAAACGAATATTTATCGCATAGACATGAAATTAATCAGTAAGTTGTTCTTATGTTTAATAAAACTAAATTATTATAAATTTTATAGTTCTAGTAGTAGTAGAATACCAAAACTAATACTAGTTTAGGACATAGCCATGAATCCATAATTCCTTCATAAATCCCTATGGCTATCATATTTCTTTTAAAATTACAAAAACAGTGTCGATAAAAATTTCATGTTGCTTGTTTCTCTGTGCAAAACTCAATGACTATTTCTTAAATTTTTTTTAAGTAATCCTTCTTAGTTAGTTTTCTAGTAGTTATTGTATTATAAACTGCATAGTTTCCTATTAACATGTTATTATGTAAATGCATAAATTCAAACCAGAAGTTAATTTAGAACTTTTTTTTAGCAGTTTCAAAAAATTTATTGTGATTTACTAGAACAGCTTGGTGGTTTGGGGGTGTGCTGTAAATGCACAGGCAAAGCTCATGAAAGCTTTTGCTACATAGCAATTTTATGTCAAAGAAAACTTTTTTGTTTCTAGCACCAATAAAAACCATTTTTATATACAAAAAAAAATCATACTTTTCTAAAAGGTGTAATTTATATAAATTATACATTGATAGAGATTTATTGGTATGTAATAACTTACTTAAGATTGAATTTTTTGCTTGTAGCCAGAATTGCAATTTGGGAGGACATTACACTTATTTTGTGATTTTTAGATGGAAACGTTCTTTCTTCTACGCATTGACCTTTGGTTTACCTGTACTGTTAATTACATTTGCTTATGTCATACTCAAGAAGCACAATATCAAAGATATAGTGTTGTTTCCAGGAATGTCATTGGAGAATGCTATTTTATTTACATTGTGTTCAGTTGTTCAGGTAATCTAAAGTAATAATTTTCACCTTAACATTGGAGTATGCTTTTAAACCCTATTTTAGACCCTTGTGCATTTAACGATAAAATACCCTTACAAAAATAACATTTGATGTGTACAGTGTTAACTAATACATAACATTGAAAAATATATATCCAGAAAAACATAAATAAATTCCAGTTAAAATTGAAACTAATACATCAATACAAAAATACATCAATGTTGATTATCCCTAGTGTTGAGGAAAAAGGTGGAAAAAAGAGAAAACTAAGAAATTAAAATCCAGACATCAAGATTTGCCATGCTGATAAATGACTTGGAACAGGTTTTTCACAAATAAACATTTAGGAAAGAGTCTAGCACAACATTGTCTCCATGGCAAATATCCTGATATCAGAAAAAGGTTATTACTTTCCTGTGGGAGCTGAGCCTCAAAACTTGTTTCCCTGAAAAATTTATGTTCAGAGTTTGCTGGAGATTTATGTGGTGGAAGAAAGATGGGTATTTTATTTATGACGGTTGGTGACTACAGATGATGTTGTTAGGACCATATGAAAACATAATGGAGAATCTCTTTCTCATGCACATAGGACCTTAATGACAATTTTTTGAAAATAATTTTTAATATGGCATTAAAGCTTATCAAAACCAACCGTTTTTATTTTACATAGAGTATGCAGTTATAAATGTTAATCTTACACAGTTTAGCATGTATTAGGAATGTCCTATTTTATGAGACTATCAAGATGTTCATTGCAGATATGAGTAAGAATTTGCAAAATTTCAGATCAGTATTTCAATAAAAAATTTAATGTCCCCCTCCTTTTGCTAGGTTTTCAAAAAGTGCCCTATTCATACGGATTTTATGTACGTTCAAATTTGCATAGTTAGTTTCCTTTACCAATACTATTTATCTTTTAGATGATTGGAGGTCAATACTTCTATGTCTCAGCATATAAATCATTAAAACATGGATCTGCAAACATGGATGTACTCATTGTACTTGCCACCGGAGTGTCATATCTATACTCTGTAAGTGTGTACTATAAAAATATTTGTTTCATGTTCTAAGGCGTACATAGTTGGTTTAAACTATTTAATTTTGCATTAATACTTTTTAAAGAATCTCTTTGTTCCTTTTAGCTAGTTAGAAAAATTTATGCCCCTATCTTTCTTGATAAATTTAATGGATCCAAATTCATCATTTTACCCATCCAATGCCGATCCTAACTATCTTTAAGGTTTATGTAGATGAATACTCCAAAGTGTTAAAAAGTAAATATCACTCAGTGAGTAGAGGTTTTTAGTCACCACAACAGCTAAATATAAAACAATCTTCAATATGTACATGGTAAGAGGAATAATGAGCACAGCTGGAATCATAATAACAAGAGCATAATATCTCAGCTTAATTGAACAATCTCCTTCTTTTCTTTTTTGTTGCTGATATTCACTTGTTTTGAATTTTTTCTATAGATTTTTTACTTCCGGCACCAGTGTTTTAATGTTAAGTTTTGAATTTGTGTTCTCAGAATAACAAATAATCTTTGTGCTGGTAAATAATAATTTAAAAAGATGCCATGAGTTAAGTATTTATTCTGCAACATTTCTGGGAAATAAATAAATAATCTTTTCTTCATGCAAAGTACAAATAAATTTGTGTGCAATAAAATATTTAGGATTGCGGTTTGTATTAAGGTGTTTGTTTATTTTCGAGGTCTTTCGGGCTAGTGATAATGTATTTAGCACATTTAAATGAGGAATTGGCTAAACTTTCTTTAACAGATTTTAGATTATTGGAAGTGAAATTAAGATACTGGTCAGTGTGCATTGACTTACTATAGATGTTGCTTATCAAAACAATAAAATCCCTTAAGATTGCTGGAAAAAGACCAAACATTCCGCTGGGGGTAAAAAATCTATAATGGACACTCAATCATGCCTAATCTCATTAAAAATCAAAATATTTATTCACTCCTTTAATGAAGCCAACCATATAAATCGTAGATCATATCAAAGATCTTATCCGCAAAAAAAACAACCTTTTAAAGTTCATATTTTTTCCATTTAGTGCCTATGTCAAAGCAACCTCTCTCGTATATCCCTCTAAATCATGTAACTTGGATGCCATGTTCCTCCAGATTGAGTTGTCTTTAAAATGATTTGTTAAACCGTGGACATTTTGCAGCTGCTGCTTTTAATTCAAGAACTTTTCACTCAAATCATAATTTTTTTTATTGATTTCTCCTCAAAAAGTGATATCTTAGATAGACCAAATATAGTTACCCAGTTTTTTTCAGATTTTTTCTTTGATCTCTTCTTGGAGTTTACTTATTATCACTTTTGCATCATTTTATTTCTTCACTAGATCTTTGATTTGCTTTTAATACATAGCTAGTGTATCATTGAATTCTTTTGACAATGACTGCCCTACTAGGGGCTTAAGTTAGCACTTTTTATATCTCTTACATATGTCAAACTCCTTCTCATTTTAGCAGTCTGTTTAGCTCCTTATAAGCAAGTCCAAACAGCTTTAATTTAGTACCAACTGGATGACGGAATTGTTTGAAGTTTTTCTGTAAACGATATTTGGAATCCTTCTTTTTTGAATTGCCGATAGCTATTGTATGAGAACTAATGACATCATTTCATTAGGAAAATCCCTCTAAAACTTTGTTACACAAAGTCCATGTTGGTCTGCGCTTTTTTCATCATGTTTTTGTTAATTGAAGTGGTTACTCTCACACTGCTACATCCGTTTTACTTAGATGTATTGTGACTTTTTCCTGTCCTCAACAGGAAGTCCTAGGAGTTTAGCCAAAAGTCTCCATATACTGTGTTAGTATATCGGCTATCTAAAACATCTGAATCAAGTGTCTCACTGAAGAATTATTATATGTAACAGTGATGCACTACCTTTGAAAAAAGATAATGTTGAATTCTGTGTTTATCTCTATTTTATCTTGCATTCTCTGGCTTAGTGAGGAATGGATTTGCAATTCTAGAATCTTGTGTGTTTTTTGTTGCTATCAGGACAATTTTTTTTTCTACCTCAGCTACTGTAATTTTCTTGCTGGATATTCCTTGGTTGACTGTGTCTGTACCCAGTCCTCCACTCCCATTTTAACCTTCAGAACCTTTACCTATGACCAAATTTTCATAGCTTTCATTCTCCGTTTACGTATGTGTATTGTATATATATGCTTCCATCTTAAGGGAGGGCCTCACTCTGATTGCAACTTATGAATTACCTTTAGTTTTTTTCTTCTTGTCTTTATATCTTAATTCATGTAGTGTATGTAGCTCTCACTAGTCATTGTTTTTCTGTTAAGATTTTTAACTCTTTAAATGTCAATGAGTGCACTGCAGAAAAAAATAACAGCTAGTATTAGAATGAATCCCATACATAGCTTTTTACTTTTGTTAGGTCTTCTACTCCTTTATCACTACTCGAATTGGAGACCGCTATTTTGCAACAGCTTTTTCAAATCTTTTTGGGAAGAGATAGATAGGTTGCTGGTGCTAATTCCACTTGCTTTAGATAAGCATAATACTGGAATACTTCTCTTAGGCTGTTCTCTCGTTCTGCTACAATCTTTAATCTGGGAGATATGAAAAGTCAATTAGATATCATTTCATCTGCTGCCAATATTAAAAATGAAAAAAAAAATTAATTGAGTGGAGGTTTTCAGTTAATGCGGAAGCTGAATAGAAAACATTCCTCAATATCAAAGTAAGACAAATGAGGAAACATCTGGAATTGCAGTGACAGGATCACAATACTCCAGAGTGGGAATTATTTGGAGGTCAACCAATCATTTGTGGTAATCATATAGTTAATTATTGTGTTTAAAGGTTAAAGATATGAATAAAGATTTTCTCACCATTATAAATGTTGCTATGATTTCATGTTGAGGTATTGATTATGAAAAATCTGGGCAACTGATATTTATATATTACCCTTCTCCACAGTTGGTCCTTTAAATTACCAAGGAGTTTTTTTATCATTGTAATTTTAATGTTGTGTTAGGTATCTGTACTGGCAATAGCTTTATGTCAAAGATCAACAAGCCCAAAAACATTCTTCGAAACACCTCCTATGTTATTTACATTTGTTTCTTTGGGAAGGTGGCTTGAACATATAGCTAAAAAAAAAACCTCTGAGTCATTGAGCAGATTATTGTCTCTGCAACCATCAGAAGCTACACTTGTAAAGTTAAAAGATAAGGATAGTTTTGTTATAGAAAAGTAAGTACTAATTTATTCTTTAACCCTCTGGGTGTAAATCGTTTGCTGTTTCCTTGCAAGTTATTTTGGAATATTTTTAAGCCCATTTAGTCAGAGTTTCATGTTAGTATCAATTTCTCAAAATTTAGAATCTTCAATTTCAAGTTTTACATGTCAATTGAACATAAAAGGCAATATTTGAAAAGTTAATGTCTACTTTTAGAAATTACTACTAAGCATCTAGAATGATAAATTAAAGGACTGGTACTTTTCACTCGGTCTATTTGTGCTTAGATACAAGGAATAATAAAATTGGTGTTTAAACATGTGAAAACCCCCAGATTTTCTTAAAAAAATCTATCGCAAATCTGCCGAAGAGCTCAATAAAAACTAACTAACCTAAGGAAGTTTTATAAAACGCTTTTAAGTTTCTAAACTAAAATGGAATCAGAAAGCGAATTTGAAGAAAGTTTTATTGATAATTTAACAAATTGTTACATTGAAAGTTCTGGAAATGAAGGTGTAGTAATTAAATTTAATGGGCTTCAGCCATTTTTGTATGAACCAGAACCAAGAACGACAGTTTAAGAAAATAAACAAAAATTAATGGAAACTAAAAAAACATGTGAGAAAAATAAGAAATCGGAGTTTATGTTTTGTGAAACAAAGGAAAACATTAAATACTGAGTGATATAAACGACCTTTGCTTTTATGTTCCCAAATAAAATTTAAAAAAGACATATGCCTGAAAATACAACCTGTTTTAATAAATGTATTTCAATTATTCACCTTTCTAAGCAAGTTCATCTTTACCTAGTTTTTCTACATTTTTTATGCGGTTAGGGAGTGCAGGATTTTTGGGTTTGGTAAATATACTCTATTCCCAATTACTTGTACCATACGAGCTACTTATAATTTGAAAATTGAGTGATCTTTTTATTATTTCACCAGCTTGACTGACCAGTTTCCCGTGATCTTGAAGAAACAAACATCGAATCTCTTCTCTCCTACTTTTCATTTAGCCTTGTTAAGATCACTTCCCAAATTAAAATCAATGACTGCTAATTGGCTTCAGTAGATCATCCCATTTTGGGTGCTCTTAGGAACCCATCGACTATATAAAGCGTGGTATACTTCCAAATTATGCGAAAACTTTGTCAAGTGCTTAAAGTCTCTAAGAAGAATTTTATCCAGAATAATAGCTTGAATGGCACAAAAAGCATCTGATGAAGTGTTAAACCATTCTCTTTCACCTTCTAACTCTGGATGTGGACAAGTATGATGGTGTTCATTTCTAGTTCATCAGTGCTTATTCTGTATCTGAAAAATAACACTGGTCCATTTTTCTCGTAATAAGGCCTCACTTTTGTGGCAGGTTGCACAGGACGACCACAGATGGTTTCAAACTGATTTAGGCCATCTACTTAAAACTTCACAGGACATTTTATTGGATACTGCCATTAGCTCTTTCTTTATATTCTTAGTAACATGCCAAATATTAAATTGATGGTCGGTTTCTGTGTATTCTTCATGCATGTATTTTTTTACTTGCACATTCCTATCTAGTTATTTGTTGGACATCGGATATCAATTTATTTAATACTTTCTGAAATGCATACTTTTCCATCCTGTTTGAGTTCCCCACCTCTGTACATTTTGTGATTTGTGCAATTTTGTTTCTACTGTCATGTTAGAAAGAGTAGGTGAGGTATTTTGCATTGTGTCCCTGAATATCACATTGCCCATCTCCACTCATGTTGCAACTTAGTAGCCTGTAATAACTTGACTTTGAAATAAAAGGTATGCTCTAAACATCAAAAAAGTTCTTAATTTTATTAAAGGTGAAATAAATAAAATTTGAGTCAAAAGGAATGTTGCCATGGAAACACTGTCTAACAAATGGTTAAGAACGCCATATAAAAGGAGTTTGACTACAATTACTGTACATCAATTACCGTTTTCCTTCCTCTTAATGATTTTAGCCGCAGATGAACAAGTCAGGCATCGCTGAAGCAACAATAGTATATAATAGGTCCAGTATATATAAAAAGTAGCTGGAGCTTTAAAATCAAAATACTTTTCTTTTTCAAAATCAGTATCATCTTCACTGCTGTTTATATCATTTTGAGAATGATGAAAGCTCTGGTCATGGTCTGTGTCTTCATGGGTCACAACAGATGCAGTGTCAATGAAATCATTAATCTCTTTATGCTGTTCATAGGGTGCCGATGAGGTTACACTGAAATTTATCACAGAAAGTAGATTCGATCTGACTAAACTGATCAGTATTACAAAGAGAGATTTGTGTTGTTTTTACATTTTTTGCTTGACAAATTGGAGAAAACAGAAAACCTTTGGTGTTGTTTGTTGCTTCTTTGAGTTTTCGTTTTCGTCTTTTAATGGCATAGGGTATGACTGTTTCAGGGTGTAATTTAGAAATTAATTTCATTAGCCATGTTTTACTAATTGGGAATTTGAGCAGCCGTCAGCTGGTGAAATTTTTTTTACAAGGGGGTTTGGGGACCTGTTATGAAGGCACAGAAGGCCTTACAAAAGCTTATTTTACTTTGTGAATCTAGTGTTTTTATTTAAATTACTTTTATGCAATAGTGGAATAAACTACTGTATTTTCATTATAAAGTTCATGGATGATACAAATTTTCTTTTTTTATTAACTGAATTTGTAAATTGAAAAACTTTGTCAATTGGGAATTAGTTATACAGCTAGTCAGAACGCTGGATTAGGCCCTTAACCCTATTTAAATTAAGTTATAAAATTTAAACAGAAATTTAGAAACATTCCATTGTTGGAGCAATTTCTCTCTTACTACTGGATAGTCTTTACTTTAGGGCTTTTGAATGAGTAAAGATCATGCGGGGTCGCATCGGAGTTTTGGCATGTAGGTAAACCAAGGAGTTCACTCTAAAAATAAAGATAATGTAAATCAATATCACAAAATAATTAAAGCCAAAATCAAAATCAGTTGAGAAGTTGACATGAACTTCCTCAAAATTTACCACCAAAAACAAAAATTTCTTACCAATGTTTATTATTTAACGTAGTAACTTCGTAATGTTTCATTAATAAAAAGAGGCTTACTTGTAAATTTCTCTTAAAACAGTTTTCTTCAAATCGGAGCTGATAAATTCTGATATTTTTCTCAGCGGGTAAGGTAGCTTGTTGTAATTTATGAAACCACTTTTTCTCGGAGACTTGTCCTTTGGTAGAAGAAATAAACTAACATTTTTTGTTTACTGTATAAATACCAACAGCAGCACAATTAACCATAATTTTTAAATATTTTGGTAAAAAAAAGAAAAGAGTAAATAAAGATCAACAAAGCAGTTTTCTCTTGTTTTTATTTATCTTCATTCCTTTGCTGAAAACTTCTTTGTCTTTGGCGTAATAATTTTTTAACTAAAAATCCAGGGATAATTCAAAACTTTAACATCAATTACATCAAGAATTAATAAAAAAATTTTTTAAAGATTTGCCTAATTTTTTTAAAAATTTACTCTTGATTTATGTAAAATAACCAGGACCAGTCCTTTAAGACTTTAAAAATGTTCAGTTTCTCTATTGATATTTGTTTTAAACCTTTGTTTGGTGGATAATGGATGCCAAAGTTTTTTTTTTCTGATATATTTTACTATAATATGTATGGAAATATAAATCTGGAAATTATTTTTTTAAAATTGTAAGGTGCTTGCTTATGTTTATTGACATAACCATATAAAGGGACAGTTTTTCAGCAAAAATATTTAAAATTTAGTAGTATTTAAAGTATGTAATTAAAAATCCAGCTGATAGTTGCATTTATAGTGTAAGGAGAATATTGCATTTATTTTTATTTTTCTTATTTGCAAAAATTTGATATAAAAAAAAGAATCTCTCAACTTTAGTCTCTAATTGCTGCAAAACCGCCAACTTTGAAGAAAATTAGTGATAAAACCGAATAATATAATTGGGCATATGTTATAGTCATAGTCATTGGCTTCCTTTAAATTCACAAAAATATAAACTAAAAAGTAAAATATAAACACGTAAGCGAATTTGGAGCAAATGGGACATAGAGACAAAATTATAACACTCATTTGTCTACACTCTCAGGTCTACAATGACCATGACTATGGTCTACAATCACCATATCACACAGATCCACAATGACCATATCACACAGGTCCATAATGACCATATCACACAGTTTTCCACAATTTCCAAAAATCTCTCAGGTCTACAATGACCATGACTCAATGGTCCACAATCACCATATCATACTATGGTAAAATGACCGTATCACCCAGGTCCACGTCCACAATGATCACTGGTCTCACTCTAACTCACTGGTCAACATTGGCCAAAGGCCTTTTGGTCCATAATGGCCGTAAAGTAGCACAAAACAAATGAGTGTGAAAACAAAAATACAGCGAAATCACCCCCTAAATGATCCCAAATTCATATAAATTTAGATAGAAACCAACATGTTGTTGTCTCAAGTTCTTGATAAAAATGTCACTGATGGCATTTGTTGAGACCATTATTGCAACATTTCGTCAGGAACGTGAATGTATCTCCGATATGCATTATTTTCCCTACAACCAACAATTTGTATCGTGTAATCAGTTATCCCTGTGGGAGCTGCTGCTGAAGCTTCTCCTATTCGAAAAGAATGCTATTAATGTTGAAAATAAATCGAAACCAAAGAAGAAGTGACACATCTGATCTAGTTAAAAGGGATCTTTTAGGGATCTGAAACATCGGTCCTGACATTGGGTGGATATTAATGTACCATAGCAATGCTCGTATTGGACAAATTGATTTGTCTCAGGCTCCAATTCTGATAGCACATCCTTTTCTAAATGGGTCAGTTTTAGATGCTTTGATATGAATTGATGCAATGCTGCGGTTTTGTGAAATTGAAATGTTATGAATACATAAAGATTCTTCTTTGTTGAATGTTTAACTGTTGCTGCAAGTATATTCAGAAACTCTAAGCAAACCAAAGAAAGCTTAGGAAACTTCTTTCTGAAGCATCAAAGCATCTTTTGCACTATACAACTGAGTTTTATGTTGGAATAAAATATTTGCCTGAAGAATCGTAATTGGTTGGCGTCTAGGTCTAGTAAATGAGTTACCTTGAGACCTTCTAATTCCGTGAAGAAGATAATTAAGCTGTTGAACTCGCACAAGTGACCATTCATTAAACTAAAGTAGTGAAGTAAGTAAGTAAGTAAGTATTTATTCACTATCAATAAAAAATTTACAAAATAAATGTTAAGAACGTCGTTTAA
>JAUZNK010043927.1:0-16791 GCA_035046665.1 Euphysa ruthae | reverse complement strand
TGTAAAAATTAAAATAAGTTACTTATTTTTAAGATTTAAAATTTTAAAAACAGCTCTACGACATCTACACTGAAGCTTTCAAGGTCGTAAGAGAATCATAGCACAGTGCCACGCTGTTTTTAATTTAGAAAAAAAATTAAACTAGATTCCAGGTCCCATAATTTAGCTCGTAACTTATAAAAAAATTAATTGAACCCCCTGATTTTCGCAAAAACTGTCCCCATTTGAAAATATTTTTTTATCGTCGAATATTTCAGGAGTGCGGACCTTGCGATTGACATCGCTAGTTGTATCTTTATCTTTTTTTTCTCTTTTTATTTTTTTATTATAATCCTTGAGTGATAACAAAGAGAATAACCTCTTTTTGGTGTGCAAAAATTATGAATTTTAAACTAGGGGCTTTATCTAGAGAGGCAATGTCTTGAAAAGGATAATGCCTTGGGAATGTCATGCCTCGGAGGGATATTGGCAAAGAGAAAATTTTCGAAGAGATATCCTACAGGGAAGTTATGTATAAAATTCTACCTCGGCATGTACTTTCTCAACGATTATTATATCCTAATTTTGGTATGCTTTATAAACATTTTTTTTGTCAAACAGAAGATTTTTTATTAATTTCCACATGTTTTATTCAAAAATCTTTATACAGGTAAAGCCAATTCAGCTTAATAAATATAGCTCCTATCCAGTAGTAAAAATAAAATCAGTAAATTTTGTTTAAAAATCGGTTGAAATATAAAGATAAAACATTGCAAATATACTTACTTAGTTAAGCGGGTAATATGGTGAAAGGTTGATTATTTTTGTAAATTTTTATTTAGTTTTTTGATAGTTTCAACATTCGTGGTTTAAAATATAAGAATTTTTAACTGAAAAAAACCAAATATCAGGTAAAAACAAAATATTTGGCACTTTACGTGGTCACCTAAATAATATTGTCTTAGCAACGCGTTGCTAAGGCAATATTATTTGGTGTTGCAACGCTTTATGGACTTTAAAAACCCACATAAATAGATTGAGAAAATATATTGATATGGCTTTTACATGGAAGCTTTTCAGGTTCTAAAAGCAATTATTTGAAGCTAGCAAACCGATTATAACCGGGTTCCGTCCGAAGAAATACTTCTAGTGCTAATAAACGTAAATTTTATGGTAACCAACATTCTAATGTTCAATACAGAAGTGAACTGTTTTCAGAGAAAAATACAACTTCATGTTTTTCAGCGAAGAAACTGAAAATAAATCCAAATGAAATGTTAAAAGTGAAACGATCAATTTTTATTGGACATATGCAGTGTTATGTTTGACACTGAATCGTTGTATCAATTAATACGTTAAATAGGTCAGTGTCCAGTCCCAAGGTGTCATTCAAACTCAGTACTAAAGTTTGAACGTCTACCAAGAAAATAAAAGGTCTTTTTAGTTTCATGTAAGAAATTTAAATGGTTAAAAGTTGTATATACATCCAAGACCTAAAGTAAAGGAAACAAATTCAAAAAAGGAATGAAACTTTTTTGATATAAAATGCATTGTGGCAGTTTTAACTAAAACATGCAAAACCTTTAAAATCTGGGAAAATAGAAAAAACACGATTGAGGATAACGCATGGTTTTTATATCACCAATGTCCAATGATTCACCATGGAAGTGCAGGATCAATGAAGTGCACCAGTGACTTACAAATATTTGATCGGTCTAGTCGAGTAAACAATGTTCCATATACAAAATATAGAGATGGGGATAATAAATCTTTTAGTGAGAGCTCAAAATCAAATTTTTATCCAGGCTATTCCATTGTTAAAAGTGAATGTGTCGGCCACGTCCAAAAACGTGTCGGCGCTCCACTACGCACTCGTCTAAATGTAAAGGTAAAACTCTTGCAAACGAAAAAATACTTAGCGGAAAAGGAAGATTGACCGAAAGAGTTATAAATACCCTTCAAAATTATTACGGGATGGCAATCAGACAAAACAAAGGTAGTATTTATGAAATTAAGAAAGTTGTTGTAGCAAATTTATTTCACAGTTCAGATGATTAGTGGCATAAATTTTGCCCAGTGACTCCTGATGTGTTGCAAATTCAAATTAAATAGATGGAAAACCTCCACCCATTTCAACAATTAATATCCCTAATGCAATACACGAGAATATTAAACCGATATTCTCTTTCAAAGATCTCGAGCTTTGGTTTGATGGCGAGACACAAAGTGCTAACGAATTGCTAAATAACGTTACATGGAAACGTTGCCCAAAGGACGTTTTTTTCAGTAAACTGGTTATTGATATCGGTGTAGCGTCAACTGTATTTCATTTTAATGAAGGCGGGAATAGATTGCTAGACGTTTTGATTTTATGTAATATGAGCATTTTACTAAAGTTGGACTACGAGAAGCTGATATTGCTCGTGTAATATGTATGTGGAATAAAATAAGCGACACTCGTAAACGAAGAAGAAGAGAACTAAGAGATATTAGTAAATGATATGATGATAATAAAGAAACAGGGGGTTGAGTGTACGAAAAGGGTTCGTTTACGTGCTTTTTTTAATACATTATTTATTACTTTTTATTTAAAATTGAGTTTTTTCCATTTAGCATTCTTATTTTAGATATCTAAAATAATACTAGTCCAATCATCATGAAATATTGAGCACTTTGTTTATTCACAGTCAATGTGCTAATACTCTGAAATTTTTATTTGTAAATTATCCATTTTTGCTTAACGAGCTAATCGAGATTATGTCAAAATCAAAAATTTCATCAGATTTTTCTCAAATTTTGGAGGTTCAGCACATCAAGCTAGTTGGTATGAAATACTGACCAAATTTTTAAATGAAAACCTTTTCTTGTTATCTCTGATCAAAAATCTGTCCTACCTACGAGTCGCTAATTAAACTTTTTTTACCTGTTTTTCATATTTAACTACGTTATTGATTGTATTACTATAAAAGTTCATATGACACAAATTTTAATAAAAATGGTTATTTTCACATTTTAAAAAACATGATTTTTCATCATATTTCCCCTTAATGATATTGCCTAAATACAAAGAAAGAAAAAAAAGCAAAAACTAAGCAAAAATGAGAGTAATTAAAATTTTAGAATATACCAGAACAAAAATGAGGCAAAAAAACTAGTGCTATGCATTATGTCGGTTACGAATGGGATTCATACATTCAAAAGAAGCTTATGCAAACAGAATAGTTTTGTCACAGATATAAAACAATAAATATCTTTAAGCCTTGGTTTGAAAATATGTTAATTTAAAAGATATACAGATACAATTAGGGCCGGTGCAGGTGAGCTAACATTTGTCTTTTGCTTAGAAACTAATTATCATGGCAACCTACCACCATGTAAATTTTGTCCAGCTGTTATATGCTATCTTACGATGAAATAATAAAACTGAAATACTTTTTGTTTGTGATATAATTTCAACGGGTGGTTAGCCCCTTAAGCAACGCAAGTTATTAAACATTTTATATGAAATACCAAAAACACGAAATTTCCTTTGAATGAGGTAAAATAATCGCAATGGTGCATTCTTCACATAGAACACTATTAAAATGATTTGATTGATGCTTGACTAACGCAAGACCTTATTAATACTGAAATATTCTTCTTTATCTTTTTGTTTAAAAAGAAAATGCCATCTCACATAACAATTTCTCAAGTTTTGGCAAATTATCAGCTCTAATTAATTTAAATAAAAGTCTTCGCCGAGTATTGATGGTTTATTTGCTTGCAATAGTAAAATTCAACGAAATTATGTCAAATTTCCTGTGCTTTGAAAGTTAAGACATAAAAATAAACGTCGAATGTTAATTTGCTAATAATTTATTAAAATATATAATTTATTCAAAGTATAAAACATAAACAAAATATACAATTTGCATGCAATAATAAATACAGATTAAGATAACAACTATCTAAGGGGCTGATAATATGAGGCGAGATGACCCGGTTTGCCGAGATCTCACTATATTTCAAAAATACATCTATAGAAAAATGCAATCGTATGAGAAACGGGCTGGCAGGCTTAGGCGAGATCTCACTTGAACGCTACTGATATCCCGGATGAACGGTTTGATTTGTTCTTATATGATTGCTATCTACCGGGCTAGTCTGATCTAATACCCCCTATAAATTTAACAAAAAATGTAAAAAATAGGAAATTTTTACTGCTTTTTCAAGGTTACCATAGCAACCGGTTAATTTATTTTTTAAAAATATATGATTTTTATTTTTTTATCTCCTACTTATCCGACAATCTTTTGTTTCCTAAAAATGAAAAATAAAAATAGAGAGGGTTTCCCCCGTAATGAGTTTCTTAAAAAAAAAAAAAAAAAATACATAGTGTTTCTACTAGTGAGAAGAAAAAGAAAGTACTTTAATTGGGAGCCTGAAATGATATAGTGTCTTATTGAGTTTTTTTTAGTGTTTAAAACAAAAATGAACTTCAAAACTTTATGATGCAGATAAACAACTGTTGTATTTAGAAATAAACTGAGATGTCAAAACGCTTTAAAAAAAAATTAGTCTACACATTATTTAAATTCATTCAAATTAATAATAAGCTTTAATTTAAACTCAACATTAAAAAAAAAAAAGAAGAATCTTTACAATTTTAAAAATCACAATCATCTAAAAGTTAAAACTCAAAAAATATAAATATAACGTTATGTTTTTGCTTTTGTCTTCGTTTTAAAAGTTGATAAAAGGCCCTTAACCTTCTCAGCGTATTTATGATCTACCTTCCTAAAACACAAAAAGAAAAAAAAATACATAAAAATTTAAAGATGGACTTTATTCCACTTAAACACAGTGATGAGTGGTTTGGAATACCTTTCATCGTCGAACAACTTTTGCTTACAATCGGTTTTACATTAGTTATTCTGCACAATCACAATCATCTCGAGATCAATCAATTTAAATAAATGTTTGAACCGTTTGGCGATTTTCGGTAAGAGCTACACCTGCTTTTTCTAATTACGATGTGATATTAAATCTTAAACACTTATGGAAAATATATAAATTAGCAGAGTTAACAGAAGTAAAAAAACAACAGAGTTAAACTTGAATGACTGATTTATTAAATGGCATAAAGAATTGGTGTAACTACTGATAAAGATGAAGATGTATTAAAATCTAAATTTTGTTTTCAAACAGATGAACATTGTCCTTGGGATTCACTTCATTTTTGCTGAAAATAAACCAGCACATTTGCACAATCTATATATGCTATCAAAGTACCAAAACATACCATACATCATTTTAAGTATTGGCCATTTTCCTGAATTTTTATCAACAAGCATTGTTAAAAATGCTTTAAGAAAAAGCAGAATTTGGATGCCATAAAGAAAAACTTGAACTTTAAGTTAATGCGCGAGTAATGATTGTAAATGTTGATACAGCTGATAGCCTATCAAATGGCCAAATAGGCTCAATAAAAAAGATGAACATGAATGATGGAGAAATTAGCAAAATTTATATCAGCTTTGATGATTGCTCAGCTCGTTTGAAAAAGCTAGCTTCTGATGCCTTAACTAGACAAATAAATTGCGTTCCGATCGAAAGAACTGAATTCGACATTAAAATTAACAGAAACAAAAACAGTTTTAGTTTTATAAAACGAAACCAATTCCCATTGATGTTGTCATGGGCTTGTACCATACACATTGTTAACTCTAATAACGACTGCAATTCACTTTTTACGCCTTCCATTCATTAAGGGGAAGTTCTAACCTAATGATTATGATATTCAGTGGATTTTGTTTTTGAATATTTTATCTGTTTGAGTGGTTCTACCGCGAAACAGTTCTTGTTATCATTAAAACCAACATTTTATTACTGAATTGGAAACTTTCCTATTTTTGGATGTGTTATTTATAAAGGAATAGGGGAGAGTTAAAGAATTTCCGAAGTAACATCCCTCACCCCTAACCCCAAATAGAAAACAGAGCATTTTAGGGTAATCAGAATAATTTTTTTTTTTCAATTTAAATTTATCAGAGCATGTAGAATAAAAATAAGAAAATAAAGATGGAGCAGATTTTTTTCTTAATTTCGATTTTTTTCCTGTTACAAAAAACCAAATTTTGAAAATTAATTCTGTGAGCTAGTGCGCTAAAACTATCGGTGCCCAAAGTCAAAGTTAGTGTAAAAACAGAATAAAATATTAACCAAAAAGCGAAAATTTTAAATGCAAAGTAAATAATTTTTCTTATATTTTAATACAAAGTTTTTAGAAGAAGAAAATTTTCTCTATATGCGCTTCTTGATGTCAAAATAAAACATTTGTCGATCCAGGTTGTCATTTAGGACGTAATATTAATTTCATACAACCTTCAAAAAAACCAACTTTTTAGGATACCATCCTTCAAAATTCTAACCTTATTAATTAACTAAACTAACACAAATTCCTTAAAAAGTCGATCTTTAAAAACATCAATCTAAAAAAATATAAACCTTAAAACTTCCAAAATATTAATTATTAAAATATAAATATAAATGTACTTCATAAGCACCCGGGCCTAAACTCTCTAGCCTTCAAAAATTTAAAATATTGATTTTCAAAATAACAACCTTCACAAAAATCAACCACTCATTAATCTTGGAATGCCAATAAAAGAATTTAGTTATTTAATTTTCTAAAACTATGAAAGATGCAATATACGTTAAGCCTTCGCTGGAAGGAGGTCAATCGCAAAATTGTTCAAATCTCCATAAGCTGAAGTGATTTTATGGTGGCACCCTTCCTCTAAACTATTTTGCGCGTTTAACCTCACTACATTATTTTTGTGAGTCTGAAATCAAGCTTAAATAAGATTTATTAAATTGCATAACTAAAATTTTTTAGTTTTAATAATAAGTTTCTAATTTGCTTTGAAATAGGCCGTTTGCTTTTTTGAAATTCTATTAAATCTACTAAATTCAATGAACCTTTCTCAAATTTCTCCAACTCGGTACATCGAGAATATGTATTTCTCGTTTTAATTTAAAAAAATATATATATTCAAAAAATAAAAAGCTTCCCTATCAGGCTGTTTATTTCTGAGAAATGTAAAAGAAAAAATCATTCCAAAATTTAAAAATTTTAAAAAACAGTACCACCTTTTTAACAAAATTTTTAGCAAATATCCAATTCGCATAAAGAAAAATCACAAATTATTTTGGAACGATTCTAGAATACCAGGCCACTTTTTTATATATAATTTATATATACACCGTGATAGTAAAACCATACCCTAAACCTATGTCACTGAGTTATTATTTCTTTTAAAAGCAAAAATTCTAAATTAATATCAAAACGCCGCAATCAAAATAAGTTTTTGTTTGCTAATTATAAAACAAACGATTAGTTTCAAATTCTTACTAGATATAATTGTTGTTTATACAAAAATGAAACAAACACTTTAAAAAGTTAATACGGTACTCTAACCAAGTTGTTTCTTTTCCCAGTGATCATAAATTGTAAATAAAGATCGTCGTAAATTGTAAATAAATATGGTATCTCAAATCAATGAAAACCATGCATAGATAAAAAAGATCTCACATCGTTGAGTACACGTCTTTTTTTTTTATAAGAAACATTTTTATAAGAAACATAGACTCAAAATCGTCCAAACTTAAGAAACATTGCCAGGCTGAAAAATTAAGAGAGGAAATTTTTGGTACGGTATTACTAATAAAACATCTTGACATAACAAACGGAACTTTTCTAAACCTAAAAACTACTGTATATACAGTTGCAATGTTTACACAAAGAGATCAAAAATGTTTCCATCATCAAACATATTTCCATCATCAAGTATATTTCCGTCATGAAAGACATTTTTCGAATTCCTTGACTTTTTGTGACGTTTTTTTAAGAAAAATACAAAAACAAAAAGTAAAAAATTAAGAAACCCTCAAGAAAAATTTGAGGTTGGGATTGACCTAAACTTAAGAAACATTGAGGCTCAAGGTAAAAAACGTGTTTCTTATAAAAAAAAAGACGTGTACTTAAAGAATTGCATTCATTTATTAATATTGTTATCGCAGCGGTTCGACTATTTATGTTGAAGTACTCTTTCTGTAGTAATACATAAACCAATGAACTAAAAACATGCAATTATACAAAGACATTTTTTTTTTGCTTTAACTTGGTGGTTAAGAATTAAAGAGTATAAACAATGAACAACCACATTTTATATATATATTTTGTTAGGGATCTCATGCAATCTCAAGATGTACAATCTGTCAATTTTCTAGACATCACATTAATTCTTGAAGACAGAACTTTTTACACCAATATGAAACCTGAAAACCAGCCAAGTTACATAAGCACTAATTCTAAACATCTGAAAAAAACATTTATTGACCTTCCTAACATAATTGAAAAGGGTGCAAACAAAAAAAGTGGACATAAGACAAAACTAACGTATAAATAAATTCTTAATAAGAAGAAGCAAAAACACCAAAAAAAAAAATTATATGGAACCTAAGCTTTACAGCAAATCAACATTACAAAATGTGCGTAAACAATTTCAAATCTTATATAGGAACAAAAACCTTCAATAGAGATAAATTAAGTTAAATAATTGCATGGCTGGTTTAAAATCAGGCATAGATTCCAACAGCAAGAATTTTCTAAAGTCAGTTCTAGAACAAAATAGTATCCAAACCAAAAACATTTAATCGTCAAAAAACATCAAACCATATTAAAAATCATTTACAACAAATTTTAAGCTTAGACTATAAAAAATCCTTTTAGTCATCAAAACTATGAAAGTAACACTAAATTTTGGAGAATTACTAACAGTAAACATATATTAACAAACAAATATAAAACCGTGAAAAAAGCCTGAGATTTTGACATATGGTCAAAAAAACACCTTAAATAAGAAATCAGAGCTCATGATGCCACAAGAATAAATTCTTGCTTAGAAGTTATAATATTAATGATTAGCCTGAAGTTGCATTCACCTGCCAGCAAACAAGAGTTAAAAGCATTGGAAAATTCGTCACAAAATAACTGTTTCAGAGAATGGTACTTATGCCTCATCAAAAACTGTGTGCCAGATGCTTATCAAATTTAGCAAACAACAAAAGATATGCTAATTATAGATGCTTATATATAAGTTTACATCCAAACTGTCAGAAAAAAAAGTCACCTTGTCTTTTTCCATTCAGCAAATCTCGCTTCAAACAATCCTAAAAAATAAGTGAAATTAACTGAACATAGATCAAAGTTTTGGCTGTAGATAAGTTGCCACCAAATTCATATTGCTGAAAGGAACTCAACTGATATTTCTAAAATATCAGTAAAATTACAATAAACGTTAGCCCACTATAGCTTCTGTATATTAATTTTAGCAAATAACAAAATTTCAATGATTGAGATTTAACAGCTAGATGTTGGATCTATAAATTTTTGTAGCCACAAATACCTGCAGAAATTATTTTCCACGGAAAAGATCAAAAGAATAGTTTAAGCAGGATTATTTGGATGACTCACCCAATAATGACTTGATTTATAAAATTTTCCACAGGAATAAAATTATGCAATGCAAAATTAATGTTGCACTTCTACGAAAAGATAAATTATGCAGTATTGCAAGAGGAAGTCTTTTGTCAAATTTTTTTAAATATACAAATATTTACTAAAGTACTAAACAAAACACTCTTTTTTTTTTCATCATCAAAATTCGGAATACTTACTCATCTTAGCTTAACTGAGGTAATATTCCGCGATGACTTAATTTTTTGAGCAGCAAATTCAAAGATAAAGAAAACTTGCATATGTTGTGTAAAATGCCATAGTCATTAAAAATCCACACGAAAATTAACCTTGCCAAAAACTAGGAATAAAGTCAACATTCTTCCACATGCAATACAGAATTAAACGTTTTTTATTCAATATATAAGTTCACACCTTGTGATGGCCCATCCTTCTTTCTTTTAATAGTAAATTGTTGAAAGGCCTGTGTATTTACAAATCGCTTCAAAAAGTTTTTCTGCTCTTTCGTCCGAGAAGCTTTATAATATGGTCTGTTCTAAAATATTAATATAGCAGTAATATAACACTATATTATGCCTGGATAAAAATAAAACAACCACTTTGGTATTGGACTTCTGGATATAAATAAAACAAGAAATAGACTAATATTTATAAATAAAATTAAAACAATTAATATCCCTAAATATAATTAAAACACGAACTCAGTGAACAATCGACTTAAACGTAGAAATAAAACAAGCACTTTGTAATTACATTTCTCAAAAAAATCAATTCAAACATATGTTTCTTCTTGTTATTAAAGCAATATTATTAAATCAAAGAGAACGTAATATTAGCTTTCATTAAAAAAAAAAACTCTTACTTTAATGATATCTACACCATTTTCATCTATAGTGTAATGATCTTCAAAGTGACCTTCAACAAAAATTAATACAAGATTTTATGAAGTGAAAATTTTTAAATAAAACTTTTCCAAATAAAAGATTGATAAAAGACGCAGCTTTCCAGAGATTGCTTTCGTTTCCAAAAGACCAACTTAAAAATTTGTTGTTGGGTCCAACAAAACCAATCAAACAGCAATAAAATGCAAAGAATTGTCATTTCGTCCTTTTCTCATAGTTATTGTTCATAGTATTCTCTCAATTTTCTTTTCAACTTCTTATTTTTTATCAATTTAATTGTCATTTTTCTGTGCATCAATTTCTTTGTGTATTAACATATTTTTAGGCACATCATCTATTTCTTATCAATACTATTTTTAATTTCATCTGATAATTTATTAATCTATATATATAATTTGTTTTTTAAATGCTCAGGAAAATATTTTTAGTACTTATTATTGTTATTTTCCTTTTGGTAGAAATAACCAAACCTAAGGTCAAACATTAAAAACACATATTTAAAGAATCTAGACATCGGATGAAATAAAAACAAAACGTATAAATAAAGAAATACGAATTTAATTGAAAATAAATAAATAATGAAGTTATAAATATATTTAATATATAACTAATAAATAACAAATATGCTTGAAATACAGCAAAACGCACAAATCTTACACTATATGTAATGTTATATTTTGAAAGCAGCTAGAATAGTTAAATTTACTTCCTTATTTACAAGAATTTTTTGTATATTTTGGATTTGGCTTGGTAAAAATATCAATTGAAACAAAATAACTACAGAGATTTTTTAGACTATAACAACCTGATTTCTATATCCTTTAAGACAATACACAATAGGTAATGTTCCAGATATATGGTGGATGGATGGGAATGTGATAGATTATAGGGAAGAAATGCGGAATACATACCACTGTTTACTTTAATTGCTTATAAATATTCCTCTAATTGACTAAACACAGATAGGTGGAATAGGAATTTAGGGTGTTTTTCATAAGTAGCACACAGGGATAGGTTAGCATTAAATGAGATATGTGATACAGGGTAGGTTTAACAGCAAAGCTTCAATAAAAAGCTTCACACAAACACACATTGGATGTGATAAAAATACAACTTTTTGATGATAGTGACAGAAACTCTGAAGTAGAATCTTTCCCCATACAAATCTAAAGATAAGGTTCAGTATGCTTCTCTAGACCCAATTATCTCCTCACAGATATTGATTTTACACATTTTATTCTCTCATATTAATTAAATTTTTTCTTATATCAATTGCATTTCCTCTCATAACAGATATTTTACTTGCTTCAATTGCTTTTCCTATCGTAACAGAATTTTTTCTTGCATCAATTACTTTTTCTCTTATAACAATTTTTCTTTTTTTTTTTAAATTACAATTTTTAGGCATTTATTTCTTTTTTTCTCTCTTTTCATTTCACAGTTAATAACAAATACCAGTTCGGTGCTCTGCACCGGAAGGTCAATTTGGCAAGAGAATGATCAGAAGCCTTGGATGGCAAATATTTTGTGGGTTAAAAAGAATTTAATTCTTATGATACCGTAAATAGGTCAGCGTTAGGAAGGAAATTCAGCAAGAGCTTTGCTCCAACAATTTATCAAATAATTACACCTGTCTTCTACCCAGTTAAGCATTATAAAACTCAAAATCTTGCAAAACATACTGATTTTCCTTGCTGCGAAAGCAGACAATACTAAATGTATATGATGATGATCATTATCATCATTTTCAAAAAACTAAACGACTTTTTAATTTTGTCCCATATTATCATATATTGCGTGTTTATAGGTAGAAAGTGAGACTCAGGTTGGAATTATGCAAGACAAAACTTTTATAAAAAATTTTATAATTAAAGAATATGCTTCAGCCTCCTAGTGTCCGAATTGGAAATTGGAAACATACAATGTGGAAAACTTGATTCTTTTCTCTTTGTTCTTAAAGCGTATTCCTCTGAAATAGATGAAATATTTCTAGATTTTTGAAACATTCTGTGTGAATATAGGATTTCTTTAGAATGTACTAATACACCACCGCAACATCAAAATAAAACAGATGATAAACATATAATGCAATAGCATCTATAAAAGCAACATTTAAATGAAAAAATAAAAATTATAATCTTCTTACAGTAATCAAATCCATCAGCAAATAATCAAAACTCCTTCTATAACAAATCTCCTTTGCTTTCACATTTAAAAATAAAATTATAAAATTAGAATTATGTAAAAATAACCATTTTTTCACAAGAAGTGGTTTTCATCATTATGTGTTTATAACAGCATTTAAATCAACCTGTATCTATTGTATATGTTTTTAAATTTAATCTTTTTGATTATAATTACAACTCAAAAAAATCTTTTTTTTTCTAAATGAGCACTCAAGCTACATTTTCCATCAAAGAAATAACTTACCAGTTAAATGAATATATGATTCAACAAAGACTTCAGTGATAACGCTGTTTCGAACTTTATTCTCTATTTAAAACGATCAAATTACAATTATTTAATTAGCCATTTACGTTTTTCAATATATTACTACAGTTTTCAACAATCAAGCAGTATGAATTATGTGTAAATCACTGTTATAATAGAGTAAGTTTACAACATTTCTTACTTCAGATAATAACTAAAAATCATCATTGATAGTTGGTACTTTCATAAATTTCCTATAAAAGCTGATATTTTAACAAATAATATGCGATTCAATCATTAATGATCTACCTCTCTTTACCCAGCTCACAGATCTTTAAAATAAATCGAAAAATAGCTCAGTGTGAAAGACTTTATATAGTGAGTTTTTCTCACCCTTGGAAAAAATAAATTATCTGTCCAAGGACCACACTTTCTTTTCATTCGATATTAAGTTTCGTAGTCTCCAAATTATGCAAATTTATTGAGATGCGTTTAAATCATCCCTAAGTTCCACAAAAGTGCTTTTTTCATATAAAAAATGTTGCTTGACAAGGGTATCAAATACACATTATATACAAACAGAAATAGCATAACTATTTATCTTGAATAGCTGTTGTATTTACTAACACTATAGATGAGCAGACCGAAAAAAAAATTTTTTGTGCAGTTGGGTACAATGCTGGGTAATAACATTAAATTTTATAGAGAAAATTGGAAATCATTTAAATTCTGTCCCGACCCCAAACATTCTCCATATGATTAACAGCTGGAAGGTGTCAGCTTGCAATTGAATGAAACGTAAGTCTCTCTCTTTCAATTAGACCCCTGTTTATTGACATCGCCTCGATTCTAATTAGTGCCCAATTTAATAATCACAATACCATTTTAGTTCAAATGGGCACTTGCACAATAACAATTATATCATAAACTTAGTAAAACTAACAAGTTCATTTTCCGATTTTCCCTGTTAAGTCATTTAATACCTTAGCACTGGAATGCACAAAATGAATAAGTTAGATAAACAAATAAAATTTGAGAAAAGTTTGTAGTTTTTTTATTGTTAACCAAGAATTTAAAAAAACAACAAAAATTATCATGGATTACATCGGAAACATGCTTTTTCTGATCTTTGATAAGTGAGTAATATATTTCATTACCGGTTAAAACTAATAAAGATGACAGCACAAAAGAGAATAGGCCTTATTTACTACATTGTCCTCAAATAAGGAAAGTTTTTAATTAAAAAATTAAAAAATTAAAAAAATTGAGACCAGGGGTTCGATTCCTACCTTAAGTCTATCAAAGTGACTTTTATTTAGCAAAAGATCAGATCATTATAATAAAAATATAAATCGAAAAAAAAAAAAAAAAAAAAAGAAAAAAGAAATGGCACAAATATTATTGCCTAAATCCATGAGCACACAAATTTTAAATTAAAACAAAAGAAGCCTCAGATATGTGACGCATTAACAAGGAAGTTAACCTGTTAGGACAAAACTATCTTGTGTTCTGATTGGGGATCACATTGTTCACATCCCCTTTTTTTATAAATATTATAAAAAAAAAAAAAAAAAAATCATATTTATAAATAAATTTTAATGATCAAATATCAAACAAACCTTTTTCAGAGAATTCATTGTTTTCATTGGTTATCTTTAGCAACTCTTCCTAAACAAAAAATATCTTAAAGTGAGAAGGCAACAAAATTCAAATAAATTTTTTTTTCTACTATAATTTTTTTTTCAGGCTATAATTCAGTAGATTCATAAAATGTATTCGTGAATAGAATAAAGTTTCCTTACTCCTGGATATAATACCAAGAAATTAGTTTTAATTTATATATCCAGCCCTGTGAATCAAGATAAAGAGACCAACATATAAGTGCCGACCAATGCCAGACACAGGTCAGCAAAATTTTGCCAACGTAAGTCCATATTTAGTTCAGCAATAATAAATAACCTACATTGGTAAATTTTTCATTTTGGCATCAATAGTGACAATAGGGTGGATTATCTTCTTCTGAAAAACTTTATATTAAAATATAAAAGAATTTACTTTAGAATTTTAACGAATTTTAAAGAGCTGTTTGTGATGTCAGCCGACTTTAGGCAGCAAAAGTTTGAGTGTCCTAGCGTAAAAAATTAATTTTATTTTTTAAACAAAAATTAAATTAAAATTAGGAAAAAAAATCTGTTCCATCATTATCATTTTATTTTTATCCTCTCGTACATTAAAAAAAATAAATAAATAAAAAAAAGTTAATAATTATAAAATTTTCAAGCAAACTTAAGTTACATGTTTAATTTTTTTATAACACTTTAAGATGGTTTGAATCCCAACTTCTGCACTGTGTAAAAAAATTAAATCACACTTCCAAGAAATAAGTAAAAAATTTAAGGATCGATGATGGAAAGAAAAGCAACAGAATTACAATCAAATCTAAAATACCTAAGGAAAAGAGCCAAACATTCAATGATATTAAAATTATTCCAAAAAATATATCTAAATTTGGCCAACCTTAACTCAATGAAGATCAGCAATGAGGCCTGGCATTTCGTAATGCTGACCTTAATTCATAGGGTTCAATGTCTTGACAATAGATGCATGCAGTACAAGTTTGAACCCACGCTATTCAAAACGGAAAAAAAAATTTCTAATTTTTTGGCTCATTTACCCCAAAATTCAAGCTGACAAGATTATTCATTTTTCATCTTTAAAAATCTGACATCCTCATGTTGTTTGCCTCACTGGTACTTTAACTTCATGCAAAGAATTAAAAAAAAAAAATAAGCAGACCTCAAGAAAAACATGAAAATTATTAATTTTGCCTCATTTACCAATTTGACAGTGAGAAAAAAAACTTTCCAAAAAAATCTGGATCAGGCTATTTACTTTTTATCCGTTATATCTGACTTCATGTAAAAAACAAAAAAGCTAAAAATAGATACAGAAAAAAAATTTTTTTAAATACAGATTTTTGGTCTTTTTTTGCCTCATTTGCTCTAAACTCAGGCTAACAACAATTCTTTTCAAAAATCTCTGTCATATCATTTACCTCATCAACCCTTAACTCCATGCAAAAAAACTAGGAAAAAAAAACTAATAAGTGGATCTTAAGAAAAACATAATTATATTAGCCTAGTTTTCCCTATTGAGAATAAATCAGGAATGAGCCATTTATTTCTATCTTTCACATCAAACTTCACTTGCACTACCCAAAACCCTGCCAACAAACTTTTATTAAAAACTCGCCTCATGTTTTAAATTAGAAAAAAATCAATTAACGGATATTGATATCTAATACAGACAGACAGATGGACATATGAAAGAACGACACTGAATTCATAGGCTTTTCACTGCATGGGTCCAAAAAATAGAATGTAATGGGTAGAGTTGAAGATACAACCGCTCATTTATCTACTTTGCACTGAATTTAATGGCATAGAATGTCAGTAAAAAAAAGTAAGGCATGCCAGACTTTAAAACAAATTGATAGATGTGTCAACAATTTTTACTTAAATGTCTCAGTTTTAAACAGTAAAAAGAATTTAGAATAATCAAACATTATGGGTGTAATATTCCACCTATTCAGCATAAATTGTTGATAATTTTCAAGACAAGACTCTTGTAAAAATTTGCAGTGATTATTTTCACTTTTTATCTTTAAAGTATTTCTTGATGAGAATCAACACCAGATTTTAATTTTTTTCTATTTCACAAAATGGTTTGTGATATTTGCAAAATGTAAATAAATAAATAAAATAAAACTGTCGTAACAGAATGTGATTCCAGCTTTTAAAACATTGAAGAAAATAAATGGGAAATTTGATAACCAAATGTAGAGCAACTAACTATCGTATCAGTAATTGTTTGTATGATATCTTTTGGAAGAATCTTTTCATCACAATTCTAAAAATAGAACATATGGTGGTCACGCTAAAATATGTAATATATAATATA
>JAUZNK010043916.1:0-16796 GCA_035046665.1 Euphysa ruthae | reverse complement strand
TGATTCCATTGCATTGCATGAGAATATTTCTAAGCGTAATGGGTTGTGCTCTTCTTTGTACATCAAATGTGAGAAATATCAGCACAAAATAGACTTTGCAACCTCAATTTATGCTGGGAAAAGATATGTTAACATCAGATCAGCCTATGCATTCCGTTCAATTGGACAGAGCTATGCAAGTTTTGAAAAATTTACCGCCATTATGAATATGCCCCGTCCAATAACTAGTAAGAATTATATCAACATTATATCATCTCTTCTACTTAACACTAGAGAAGTAGCTGAGGAAACTATGAAAGATGCCATTAGTGAACTCAAGACTAATGAGTCAATCGTCATCAGATAACAGTAATAAAGGGATTTCAAATATTGCAATTTCCGTTGACGGTGCTTGGACCAAACGTGGTTTCTCATCAATAAGTTGAGTAGTAACAGCGATTTCATTGGATAATGGAAAAGTGGTAGATGTTGAACCTATGGCATATCGTGCAAAATGTGCAATTTGAAAGAGCCAATAAAAATCTCAGACCCAGCTGCCTATATCAAGTGGCAAGACAACCACAAGTGCACGTATACACACAGAGATTCAGTTCAGGGTATGGAGCAGGCTGGTACCAAGGCTATATTTAGTCTTTCAATTTATAAACATGGTTTTCGATATACTAACCGTTTGGGGGATGGTGAAACGAAGTTTCAGTCACCCAGTCAATAAATCGGAATGTGTGGGTCATTAAGAAATCAACAACAGGTTTAGGAGGAAAAGGCAAGTTGACCGATGCTATGATTGATCGCCTGCAGAATTATTTTGGTACGGCTCTTAGACAAAATATTGGAAATCTTGAAAAAATGCAAGCTACAACGAAAGCTTCTCTTTTTCATTGTGCATTGTCATCAAAAAATAATTGGCACTTTCAGCATTGTCCAACTGGCTCTGACAGCTGGTGTGTATTCAACCGAGACAAAGCTAATGGCACAAATTTTCACAAAGTTCAGGACTACCTTTGGACATAGTTATGAAAATTAGGCCAATATTTATGGAACTGAGTAGACCATTTGAAGAAATGCCTTCATGGTCAAACCCAGCGCCAGAATGAATCGTTCAATGCCACCATCTGGAAACGTGTTACTAAGTCAAAATATGTATCATTGCCACAGCTGCAGTTTGGTGTTTATGACGTTGTTCCATGGTTACCATGACAACAGGTTATCATTTGTAATCTCAATGTTTAAGTTTGTAAGTATGTTACTTAGTAGTAATATTACTTAAAAAAAAATTTTTTTTTCCCCACAAGGGGTGTTTCCCCTTTAATCCTTTTAAGGGTCTAGAACTTTTCCAACCAAATATAGCACAATTTTCACTTGGCATTTTTATATTCTTTATTTTAAAACGCTATGTTATGTTGTAATAAAAGTTTTTACCTCCGGGTTCTTTCGATTTATTTTGCTTTAGATGTAAAAAACTATGGGTTGAGTGATTTTCAACTCCTCAGAAATTGACTGAAAAAGGGGGTGTTATTTGCAGGTTAGAATATGTACAAAAAACGTTAAACGAAAAGAATGTGGTAAATGGCAGAGTGTGGGATGTAAGAAATTAGGAATGAGGCTTGTTTCAATTTCTAGAATGTAAATAATCAAATCTAAATTTGGGATGACGTATTTCGGGATAAGAATGGGAGTGAGAATTTGAGTTAACAAAAGTTAAGAGTTAGAATCTTTTTGAACCAGTTAAAAATTTACGTTATTTTTTTGAGCAACGTTTATAAGTTTCTTTATTTTACAAACGCAAAGGTTAAAAAGCAAACAAGATGAGTTTGTTATAACTTTACTATTACCTCTCCCTCTATCGTTCAAATAATTCCAGATCTAATTTTTACAATAAATCTTTCTACACATTTTTTAGTACATACAGATACAATATTTTATCTCAAGGCAAGAATATATTTTTTTAATGTTTTGATAATAGTAGTTAGCGACGCGCAAAAGATACTGATAGTCAAATTCTTAATTTTTTTAGAAAATATGTCAACGAGCGTTTGGCATCAAAAATTTTTTACACCTCTCAGTTAAATCTTCCAGTCTCGTTTAATAACAGTATCATCATTAAGAATGATTTACGAGAAATCCTAGCTGTAAATACTTTTATCTAACAACAGTATTTTCATTTCAGATCAAAGATACGAATAAATTATCTAAATTAAAAAAAACTCCTCAAAACCAACAGAAACAGTAGTAAAATAATAGATCTCAAAAATGTGAGTATAAAATATTTACACAAAGATTTAAAAAGAAACAAGCGCATTTTCAGTGATCACACAATATCTTTTATCGAAATCTATCTATCTTGTCTACTCATGGGCAATTTATGACGTATAGATTTTCCTGGTTCCGGAATTAATCTACCACGTAGTTTTTTTTTCTTGGGGTCATATTCATGAAACAAAAGGGACTTATCAAGCAGCATGTCTTGGTGGTAAAGCTGATATGATAAATCAGTAACAATTCGATTATCTTCACAGAGTTTTTCTTCTAATATTCGGACAGCTTGTAAAGAAAGAACTAACTTTTGACGTATCAGCATACCATATACGTGTAAGACTAGAAATAATCAAAATCAGCTCTCACATAACTACAAAGTCCTTGAGAATTGTTCAAATTTCTACCTTTTATAAAAATAAAGCCGCACGAAATACTAAATTTTTGTCATTTTGTCACAATGTCCTAACCTGACTTTAATGTGTTGTTTTTAAAACGCCGATAAAATAATAAATTCAGTAAAACTTGAAAAAAAAGTTGAGCAAGGGAATTGTTAATCGTGAAGGTAAATAAGTTTTATAGTTATAATATTTGGTATTTTTAGCCAAAATGTTTCAGATTTTGACTGGTGATTTGGCGGATACCTACTTTTTATTTATTTCAAATTAATAGATACACCATTAAATTTATTAAATGGAAGATATTTGATTAGGTAGGGAAAATATCGAGAACAGAAGACGCTAAACTTCAGGCCTAGCCAGCACTTACATATCATTTTCTTTTTTTTCCGCGTAAAAACTTACAAATTTATCTTTTTACAAACCTAAATTGAAAAAAGTATTAGAAGTTGGAAAAATCTTGATATCGTTTAAAATGAATAAAATAAAAAAATTACTTAGGAAAATGCGCGCGTTTCAAGCGTATTTAAAATGAAAGACTTTTTGAGTATTTATTATAAAATTCATCAATAGCATATCATCATCATCGACGTTCTCACCAGGTTGGCGACAACTTGTTGGCAAACCAAAGTTAAAAATGGTAGATGATAAATGATGATAGAAAACTGCAACAGAACTCAACAAACAACAAATTTTCTTAATATACAATAAAGCTGTAACTAAATAGAAATAAATTTTCTTTCAACAGTATTGAAATTGCTTTTGATTTGCTTTTCGATCTATTGGAAGAATAGTTTATATATAAAAAAAAAAAAAAAAAAAAAAATTATGGCATATCGCATACATAGTGAAATAAAAATATTGTTTTTAATTTTAAAATATATTTCAATTTAAAATTAACTTACAGTATGCAACACCCGCTTTTGTGAATTAAATATTAAAACAATTTGATGTTTACATTCGAATGGAATGTTAATGATTCTTTTGTTTAAACGTTTAAATAAAATTCTCTATGGACAGTATTTTGATTTGGTAACTAACAACAACAAAGATACCATATCTTGTCTCGATTGAATTATTCTCTACTGTTAAAATATTATTGATAAAGAAATGGGAAATCGAGAAAAAATATGAAAAAATAGACACGAATCAGCAAAAAAAAATTGGTAAGCAATCCCATATTTTTTTTTGACTATGGACCTAGATAATCGTAATTTTTGACTTTTTCGAAAATAATTTTTAACCTTTTACTTATAAATAATGTGTGTGTAACAAAAACACCCACGCACTCACTGAAGCACTGTTATATATTGATTCAATTTCAGAAAAAGAAATGCACTTCTTTTACTCCGGAGGTTATTTATATGATATTTCTTAGCGACGGTAATTATACTTACAAAGTGGGGCACTAGTGTCAATCTTGGCATACCCATCAGTTAGAGCATTAAGTTTCTCATTTTCGTAACTGAAAAAAAAGAAAAATAGTTTATCTGAATTATAAATGACAAACGCGCTCTTTAATGCTTTCAAAGAATAATAAAACTTGCTAGTGAAATATGCATTGGTGTTCATCCAGGCTAGCTTTTGGTTTCATGAAATAAAATTAGCTGGCGCCTACTGGTTTATTAGATATTTGTGTTAAATGTTTTCTGAAATAATTAAACACCCTTCACGCGAATAGGGCGTGAAAAGCGCAAAAACAGGAGTAAAAGTGAAAGCTATTACATGGCTCATCTAGATATAAGGAGTGAAAAATTGCAAAGTAAAGACTGACTTAAAATTTTTTTTGTAATAGGGCAAAAAGGAAGCTTGCAAATTGATGGAATACTTTCAATAGCTTATTTTCATTCCAAGTTAGATTTGTTACAAGGAAATAAAAAACGATCGGGATATTTCTCCACTAAAACTTAAAAAAATTAAATCTTGAATATTATTGATTTTCAAGTGCAAAATATACATTTTATAAAGAAGACAAGTGGAATTAATAGGGCTAAATTTAAAAGAATAAATGATGTGTTCTACATATCAGAAAATTAATAAAGCAAAATTTCCTGATTGAATCAATATCACTTTACAAATTTCCAAAAAATAATATATATAATATAATATATATATATAATAATATATATAATATAATATATATATATATATATTGTTTCATGAAATGTGCATGAAGAATATGCTAAGGTAAAAAAAAAAACAAAAAAAACCAAACCGGCATCAGCCGTTTTCTTGCACCACCTTTTTCACCCCAACTAGCTACTCAGCTGGTTTTTTGGGTTATCTGCTAACGCCCAATAAGTTTTTCTTAGATTTACCGATTCCATAAAAAACATAAAATAAAATAACTTTTTTCTTTCACAAAATTAACCGAGAATTAAAAGTGACCTTGAAATAAATACGTTTTTTTGCGGTCAATTACGAAAAATTCTATATTAAGTGTCTCCATCAAATAAGTAAGTTTCTACGAATTAACTACTTCTTTCGAACAAGCTTGTTTCTCCAGACTAAGCTCTAAGGTCAATAAGTGTGCTTTTCTACATTGACCAACTTTCCACCTTTTTTCTTGATTAACAATTCCTCCTGAAAAAATCTCGACTAACACCTTTTGTTGGAAAAATTTGTGTCTATAAATCAAATTATTTATTTCATTAGGCCATGACCTGCTTCAAGTGTGGCTCAATTAAAAGCTTCTTCAATTTAGCAACACATTCGAATTATTTTTTTTGTAAATTAACAGACTTATCAAAATAAGTACCATATTCTTGATTAAGCTTCCACTTTAAATAAGTGTCACTTTTTTTGAATGAACAGTTGCTTTGCAAACTTGCTCAATTAAACGCTTAATTCAAACAAGTAAGCCTCTCAATTTCACCGCCTCATTTGAACAAGAGAAATAATAATAATAATAATAATAATAATAATATTAATAAATTAAATAAAAAAAAAAAAAAAATTATTATTTCACATCACATTCATTATTTTAAGATACCATGAAACCAGAAATTGTGATCAATCCAGTTACGATTAGTTTGAAAAACTTTTAATATACACAACTCAAAAGGCAAGAGCATGCCATTAGTCAGGGGAACTTCTAATAAACATACCCCGAGATGCAGGAGCATATAGCCATGATACCTCCTAAAACTTTCAGGCGTTTGACGACTACTGTAATAACTGATTATTGTAGTCTCCACACGAAATATTATTAAGTATAATTTGCACAAAAAAAAAAAAAAAAAAAAATAAAACGATAAAAAAAATTAGTTTCTGCCACTTAACAGAAAGAAGCTAATAATTAACAAAACTAAATATTTTAACTTCGTGTAGGATTGTTATGAGCTGTGATTCATTTTTTGTTACTCAAAAAAAAAATTTTTTTTTATTAAGGCATATAAGAAAATTCAACATGTAAGTTATCCTATATTAAAAAACTACTTACCCATCAACTAGGAGAGAACTGTCTAACCCAAGTTCGTTAACAGCATCAATTAAGTTCTACAAAAACAATATCCGCAATAACTAATATTAATGACAACAACTTTTTCAGCTATTAAGCCTAAAATATTGTAAAATTATTTAAAGAACGATTACTTGGAAAATCAAACCCTTTGATAAAAATCATCTTTCTGGACGCCTTTTGAAAAGCACCTGTGTTTTTATTACCTCGTGAAGGAAACCAAACTCTTTGAAAACAGAACACAGGTTCTGAAACATATCTTCCGGTAGTATCGGACTGAAGTGACGTGATGCTAATGTATGTTAGTTAGACTAAGAGCATGATCTTACAACACATGGATTATATGTGCCGGTGAAATTTTCATAAAACTTATCTTGGCTTCATAAAAAATAAAAAAGAAATAATAAGCAATTTGGTTTGCTAAGGAAACTGAACAAAAAGAAAAATCAAAATTCGAAATACGACTTTCAGGAGTCTTAAGTCTGAAACAGAATATCTTTATGACGTTTTAGAACCAAAGTTAAAAATAAATTCTCAATCTGAATTATCAATTTTGGAGAAAAGAATTTTTTTTTTTTTTTTTTTTCAAAATCAGAGTTTCCAAAAAATTGGAATTTTAAATTTTCTGAAGAATTTGATATGCAATTTTGCTCGGATTATTAGATTTCGCTCAGTCAGACAAGTGGCGCTTAGCTGAATCAATTTCACTGTAGCAGATTTATTATAAAGGATGGGTGGCAAATCAGTTTCTTTGATGATACCTAAATAATTAGGTGTATAACCACTCTGGAAGAAACACTTAGAAAGAATTTGGTCGAATTTAAAATAGCGTCTCGAGCAAATAAACTTTACCAAATCATCCACATCTGTGTAGTCTTCTACAACTGTTAAATCACCCTAAACAACAGTGAAACAATATCCCTGTACTAAATTATAAAATTTTACAAATAATTTATAATTCCATATAAAATTCGAAAATTTGGTAGCAAACGGAATACACTTCTATGAAAAATTTATAAATCTCCTGAGTGAAAACAAAAGGTACAAACTGAAGTTAAAGCCTTTGATTTTGTATAATTTTATACTGCGGTTGATTATTTATCCAATACACAATATATTAGAATTTCAACATCCTTCTTAGTAATGAAAGTTTTCAATTGCAAGCAGATTAGAGTTTAATGAATAAAGAGATTGAAGAGCAGCTTTTTTTTACCATTATATAATTTACTGAAAAATTAATTCTAATTGTTACCGAAACAAAAAGGGTTTCACCAGACTTCTTTAACAAAATACAACATGATAACAGTTTTTAATTTTATCTGAAAAAAAAAGAAGCTTTAAAAGAAGACGAATACGGCCTTATTCTATTACTGATCAGACAAAATATTTCATTCCACTTTGATGTTCCATGGTTTGTCTGGGATATTTTGACAACTATCCAACATGATGTGTTTTATCACCGTCAAAATTTTTTTTCAAAATTCGACCCAAAACTAAATAAGAAATGATCGGCCAATTTTTATGGAAATTATAGAAACCTTTAATAAATATTGAGAAAATTATAAAAAACTTATATGTCTAAAATTTAACCATATTTGGGCCCAGTACTAAAACGGAGAGTTTTCGATATGTGTTTAAAAAAAACCGTTCAAATAATCTTTAATTCTACACAAAATAAAAAGAGGTTGGAATAAGTAACCATGTAGGTAAAAATAATCCCTCAGCAATCTGCTAATTTCATGTAGATAAGAAAAAAAAAAAAATAAATAATTAATGGTTTTTGAGAAAATTTCGGAAATTTTTGGTCCAAGATGTTATCTTATTTGGGAATAGTACTAACAAAAAAGTTTTTGACAGGTAACCGTATGAGTAAAAGGAATTCATCTATGGCCCTTTAATTTCAGGCAAAATTAAGAAAAATGAATAAAAAATTTTTAAGTAAATTGAAAAAAAAAAAAACATCTCATTTTTTATCCAAAATTTGACCATATTTTTAAAATATAACGAAGGATTTATAAACACACACACACAGACAGACACACGCACACACATTCACACACGCATTCACACGCACGCGCGCGCACACACATACATACAATAGTTGAAAAATCATGCTAGGAAGTCAAGATGCCACTGTCACTTAATATATTGCTAAATCATGCAGATAGTGAAAAATACCCTTCCACAAATCAATCGTTTGCAAAAATTCACATTTTATTAGGTTGATGAAAAATCATAAACAGCTAAAATTGTAAGAACTATTTGTAAAATAACGAGGTTAGTTAGGTGTAAAGCCGACCTTAAGTAGAAAAAAACCAAACAAAATTTGTTTTGGCAAAACATGTCTGTATGTAAGCAGTAGATTAACAAGGAAGCTTCCTTGCTAATCCTAGTAAATTGAAAAATATTTTAATCTAAAAATATCATTATAATTCAAGGCGACAGTGATGGCTACAATTTTATGAATTGTATTCATCATGGAATTGTGATATTTCTAGATAATTAAAAAATTTTGTAAAGCCACCTTTTTTCGTTTCTCAAATTTTGCTTAAAATGGAATTGCCGTTGAATTGTACTCAAACCAGTTACTTTATGGAATAATTTGAACAAGCTTATTTGAGTTGAGAAATAGGGATAAAAAAGATTTATTTTAAGCATGGGATTTTCTCTTATTGATATATTACGCTACAATTTACCCCTGACGGCTAAATTAATTTTTTTAAATTTTACGGCACCATTTTCTTTTAGTCTTATAAAAAACTAAATTCGGCTTAAAATCGTATCCAATTTGTTAACAAAAGAAAACCTAACAACGCCAGAAAAAAAATGTAAACCATCAGTTTCTACAAAACAAAATTATGTTTAGTGAATCGGCTCTCGTGATATTGTAAATACTATAGCAAATATTATTTTTCAACATCATAAAATCTTGCTGGGTCTGTATAATGTAGCTTATTTTTAGAAAACCACTCCGTTTGGACTTTAAGGATCTTTTTTTATGGAACAATAATATATATGTTTTGGCCTAGGGTCCCTCAATTTTCTATTGGAAATCATCAGGCTCATTTTACACTTTTTTTCTTTTAAAAAATCCGTACGAGCCATTTTCTGACTGTATTGAATTAACAACTTAAAGGATTTAGCCTGAGTACCAGATCTAAAATGCTAGTAAGAAAACTTAATTTTGTTCCCATAAATTTATTTTCAGTGCGTCTATCTTGAAAACCTTCGGGTGACTCAGAAGCCAAAATCTCAATAAAATTCAAATAAAAAATAAGTGAAGGTATAAGTGGTTGATTTCATTGACAAACTCTAAATTTAAGTTTTACGATCTGATCTTTTACATTTAACTGCCAAAATATATAAGATGCAATTTTTTCTCCAGTTACTAATATCTTATAAAGACATACAGAAAACAAACAAATGAATGATGGAAAACATTTATTTGGATCAAGATGATGAAAAAGTGCGAGACTTACTTGAGCAAGTTTACATGACAGCGCAGTGCGTAAACCCATTCGTCGTACTTTATATGGAAGATTATAGGACCAGTCTTTAGGTTTCGGACCCTTTGTTGCACCACCTATTTAGAAAAGTTATATATTAGTGCCACTTTAAATTACTTCATGGCTTTATTATGTCTTTTGAAATAAAAAAACCTTTCATTATTTTGTTTTGAAATGGGGTAATTTTGGCAAATTTTTCAACTCAAGACATGTTTATGGATATCAACTTTGTTTGTTTTAGAAGATTACTTAATTAAACAGTTTTGTGATTTTTCAAACCAGCCACTCCTATTGCTGCATGAATCGTTTCCACGCAATCGTTTCCACGTATCTCCAAAACCTCCCACTATAAGTTTCTGCAAGAAAAATATGACAGCAACAATTTAGTAATATATACAGCAAAAAGGTTGAGTATCTCCTTTGTCTCAAATTTTGAGAAAGATCCGACATTTTCTCAATTGATCATTATTTTACAAAGCTCCTCAAGGTTAAATTTTATGGTTTCCATGATATGAAATAAACCATGTTTTCAAATAAAAATTTCAATATATATTATAAATATTGAATTAAATCAACGAGAATTAACTGGAAAGGTGATCTATGGAATAAAGATTAACAAGAATCACAAAAAATGATACTCTATGGGAACAAAAATAAGAATTAATTAAAATTGCACAATGAAGTGATATAAAAATTAACAAACACAGCCATGCAATTTTCAAATTAAAAATTATTCATAAAACACCAGAATTTTGGAAAATAACTGAAATAATTTATAGGCCACAGCGCATTAAAATCAGCCTATAATTTCAATAAGGAACGTGTTGTTGAAATGATGTTTTTGTAACGGAAAAAAAAGAAGAGATGGTACTCACGCAAAAAAAAATTAGTTTAGAAGGTACTTGTCGGCTATTCAGTAAAAAATAAGATCGGATAAATCAACAAAAACGGTACTGAGGTGACCAATATGTCGAACTTTAGCCAACATATGCTGAGCAAAATCCAGATTTGTTATAAAAATTTAACAAAGCGCCTAGGTTTTGTCATGAACAACACTAGAAAGAGCTAAAAAATTAATTTTTAATGAAACAACTACATCAACATTAACAAAGAATTGACTGATAAATTAAGAGAAAATTACATTCTAAACTAAACGTATCTCAGACATAGGTCTAGACGACTGCTGTTCTACTTAACTCTTTGTAAACATGATCAACAGTTGACGTAATATCGTTTTTTACGTTAAAAAAATTTTTTTTGGCATTTTCCTGTTAGTCACCTCCGCCAAAAAAAAAAATATGTTTAAACTTTATTTTAAAAAGGTCGCCTTTTGTTACATAGACAGTTTTTACAGTCAAATCTATTTTTATACATAAGGCTAATTCCCATACAGACAACAGGTTACAGACAAAATAGTTATAAACAATAATTGCACGTGCTGTAGTGGTTGAGGAAGAAAAGTTATTTTCAAAATGAATTATTTAGCTTATCAGCTCAGATACCTGACAAGGAATTAAGTGCTTTGTTTTTTTACACAATCCAAGAATTTGTGCAAATGGTCATGACATGTTGCTTCAGTTGAGAGACCACGGCGATCGCTGGAGGTGCGACACAAGACAGTATCGAACAGAAGTCGGCTTAATAAATGACACTTGGCTTGTAAATTCTCCACTTCCGTATAGACATTATTCTTTTTATTTGTTGTTGGTGCTACGAAATGACGTTTATTAAATTTTGTGAACTCAAGATGCTTATGAACAAAAACAGTTGTTGACTGGAAAAACTTTTTACGCGAAGCAAACTTGCACAAATTTGCTTCAGAATCCAAGTGTGTTATTTGTGGACTAAATTATGAAGTGGTGATATACGAGTTTTTTCATTTGATATATAAAAAAAAAAAAAAAAAAAACAAAAAAACAACGAAGAGTTTTTCCTCAACAGTGGGCGGAAGTGCGGTCATATTAGAGTCTTTAATCCGACGATTTATTTTACCAGGTAAACCAGTCGCGTGTGATTTTTGGAGAATATATGACAAAATCAATGTAATGGGGTAAAACCATTACAAAATTTTCATTTTTCTCTGGACAAACCGTTATTGAAAAAAATTGGGGTTAATTTCCCTACAGCTTTAATTAGTACTTAAAACACATCAAGTGAAATATGGCTAAAAGCAGAATGGCAAAAACAAAACAAAATTTTGTGTAATAAAAAGAAGAGTTTTTGTATCACTATTAATTTATATTATTTTCCCATGTGTATACCAATTAAAGATAAACAAAAAATAAATCGAAGCCCTTCACTATACATATTAACAATCTAATGAAATTCAGTGAAAATATAAAAAATAGAACGTATTAGATTATATCTGTGCAAATGAATATAAAAGAAAACCATTATAATAGAATTAGAAATCAAAGACGTATCACACATTTCATAAACGATAAAAACAAAAATACAAAGCTTTTACAACAATAGTGAAAAGTTCAAAGAAAAACACAGATTGCATTGAAAGGACAAGAAGAAAGGATAAATAACAAGACAGAAATAGATAAAAAGAAAAAAAAAAAGAAAATAAATGATAAAATAAATTTATAAGACAATCATAAAAATCGATTAAGTAGAGTATACATAAATATAAATAAAAATATAAATAGAAATAATATTTAACAGTTAAAAGAAAGTGTCTTGGTCTGAACGTTTGAATGAAGATCATGCTATTTCTGATAGAATAATTATTATGCAAATAAAATATGCGTGTAAAATTTTTATTATATTTTATACTTAAACAATTGCTAGGAAGTAAGAGTCACCAATCTTGCGTTGTTTCATTGAAACAACTGCAGCCTGGCAAACAAATTGTTAGAACAAAGATATCATATACAACAAACCAATGCATAATGTTTGATAAAACGAATGAAGTCTTGAAAACAAAGAATTTGATAACATTCACTAATGACGTATTTCATTCAACACAAAAATGTACAGTGGTATCGTGGTTGAGTAATAGTTACAACAATATCATAGCAAGTCTTTTAACAAAGAGTCATGATGCGAAGTCAAAATTTACATCACAATCGGTTAGTTAATAAAAATTTAAAAATTGAACAACAATACAGTCTTACATTAAAGTGCCTCCAAGGTACTTTGGCATGTTGGTCCCTAATTAAAGGGTTTTTAAAATAATGAAGAATCCTTTTTATTTCAGCGAAAAGCTTATGCGGTTCTTAAGTTATGTGTTTGAAGTTTTCGGTTATGGTGTGAAATAGGCCTATTGATGGCATCAGAGTTACATATGACACATTTAGGAAATCGTATTTCCCTCTATAGCTTCAAAAGCATTTACAATTTTTAAATGATTTTTGGTAGGATGATAGCTGTTTGTGTTTTTATTTATTCTGTAAAAAATTCGTAATTTTATTATTGACAGGTGGCTAGTTCCAAACTCTTTTATATTTTTGGTTTATTAATGATAAATCAAGTTTGAATTCTTAAATAACCTTCAAATTTTTTGAGGAGAGGCGTCATAAAATGACAGATTTACATGTGAATTTTCTTTAAAAACCGAAATAAAGATTTTCCACATTGTCCAAAAACTTAAAAGGGCCTGGATATAGCCACTTGTCAAAAACATAATTTCAGTTTTTGTGTATAATTATTAAAGACATCTTGGAATCCCTTTAATAATCAAATATCGTTTTAACACATTAATGTTCTTTGCGCTTAAAATTTCATATTTAGCACTTTTAGACTCAAATGTTCAGAACAGTTAAATATTATAATTTATGTTTATTCTGTGAAAAACATTGAAAAACCACTTCAATTTCTGGAACAAAAAGTCAATCAGGCTAGGGGATAGTCGTTAGCCTCGTCTCATAATTAAGTTTAGAACTTAAATGTTATGCAGTTTTTGATTTTAAGTTCGTATAGAGCTCTAAATATAAATTTAATCCACTTTGACTTTATCATAGTTTTTACAAAAGCTTTGTTTAGTTTCAAAATAAATTGTTTCCTTAAATAAAGTTCACCATTTACCTAAGCCTCAGATTTTGTTTCTTAATAATTATAAATTTCAAAAAGAATAGAGGGCGTTTGAACATGCCTTATGTGGTCGCGTGATGGTGTATAGTAAAACAGAATTGTGAAGAACAGTAATTTGAATCTATAACATACACGTCAGCTTTTATAGCGTAAATTAAATACTACACCACCAATTTGCATTATATTTTGAACGCAAAAATCACAGCTTATGTTGGCTTAATATCGTTTTAAAACATGCTAGAATCCAAGGGATTCTTGTTAGCATTTTGCATTTATTTAGTTTTTTCCCCTTTTTTTAGCTGAAAAATCAAATTGGTAGCGAATATGTATCCATATGTGAAGATGAAAATCATATATTATTTGAAATTTTTCTTTACATTGTTACACGCATAGATATACACTGGATAGCAATAATCACCACTAAACAGCAGTGTGTAGAAAAATTTGCGAATACTCTTAGAAATATTCTTTATAGCGACAAAGATAAACATAGTCATCATCCGGAACGAAAAGTAACACTTTATACAACTCCTCAAATAGATTCACCTATAGAAATGCTGCATAAATTTCATGATATCAAGGAAAGTGAGCGATTGTTTATAGTATTAACCCCTGAGTACATTACGCAAGTATTTTTCAGCAATGTACATTCGCTTTCATCAAGCAAAAATAAAAATGTGTGGGTCGTACCGCACGGACGCTATAACACAATAGCACCCATAACAATCACCTACTCTGAATTAAAACCAAAGACATTTTTACCGAAGTTTGTATTAAGACAGTACTCAAATTGTAATAGGTAAGATTGTTCGTTAACAGGTAAAACTGGGCCTGAAATATGTTTCCCGGTACGTATATTTTTCATTTCTAAACACTATCTAAATGGTGAACTAAAGTTTAAAAAAATTTTCCAAGTTAAACATTCATATTGGCTACCTTTTGGGAGACAACTTGCTCCATTTTTCACGCAAAGTAGCAATAAATATCCAGTTCATATTAGTAGGATCAAAACCAAGTACGTAGAGATTTCTATGAATTACATATAATTCTATTGCGAAGATTGAGCTGACCAATCAAAATACTGTTTAAATGGTTTTCGGAAATCACTAAACCTTCAACCAAGTTATGGTTACTAAACCTTAAATAAGCTACAAAAAAATAAACACAATAATAAACAATACACGTGTTTAATTACTTTCAAATGCTGTCTATATTCTTTTGATTTCTCAAAATTATTTCAAGAGTTGTACAGAAGGAATATAATGGATTCGTCCAGGAGAATCTTTAGTGAATATTCAACTCGTTAAGCTTTTAAAACCTTAAAACTAAAATCCACTCACTTATAAAACTCCTAAATGTTTTTGAACATTTTGTTCACAAAAGAAATTGTTGCTATAATATTTATTGCTATATTTAGCTAGAAAAATTGTATTAGCTAAGCTTTTATATATTTTCCTGAAAAATAACTAATAATTACATCTTGGAATATTTATTTGTGCTATGCATTCAGACATTTAAAATAGATATTTTTTAAACTGAGAATGTTGCAACACCACCAGTGTCAAAAAAAAAAAAAAAAAAATAGAACCATTAACTTTGGAAGCTGAAGTCAATTGTTCATCTTCTAAATTGCATTCTGCAGTAAATTTTGAGCGGTTGTTTCAATCTGTTGCCTCCGCTTATTCCAAAAATTCAACAAGCTAATTTTGGAAATTTTTTATGTTTTATGAAATAAAAGGCTTTTCGTCTTATGGTTTAGATATACACCACCAAGCCTCGTAGATGAAACACAAGTACTTGTTCAATATTGGCACACTGGAAGTTGGAAATTACTGTACGAGATCGCTATAGACGATAATAAAAACATCACTATCACACCATTCATTAGTGAAATAAGCCTTAAAGAAACACTTAGTATTACAAGAACACACTTTTTTCATGTTGTATCTATTATAGAGCCACCGTTTCTATTTGAAGCACCTTATTTGTATAACAAAAACAAATCTATATGTGAAGCATCATCAAAGCGATGTACAAAACCAATGAAAGCAAATAATAAAACTCTTTGGGTGCATTCTTGTTGTTATGGATACACCATTGACATCATCGAAATCTTATCTTTAAAATTGGATATGGAACTAGAATTATACATTGTTGAAGATGATAATTATGGTTCACTTGATCCTATTACACAAGAATATAACGGTCTGATCGGAGATCTAATAAGAGGAAAAGCTGATCTGGCAGTAGCAGGATTAACAATAACAGAACCTAGGGAACAGATTGTAGACTTCACAACACCATTTATGCAAATCGAATTGGGAATAGTAACTGTGTTAAATAATACTAATGTCGAATACATAAACTTGAACTTTATATCCAATCTGGGAGTCATATCCGGATTAACTATAGTAATACTGTTTATATTAGCTATAATTACAATAAGTATTTTTGATAACTTTGTAAAGTATAGGAAATGGCTAGTTGGAATGAAATTTTTGCGTTTCCGAAAATACAAATGGCAAGATAGTTTCTCCTACGTAACCGGATTGGTGTTTCAGAGAGATGTAGGTGGAATCAATCCGTCAACACTTGGAGGTCGTACAGTGGCCATTTTCTTTGCATTTGCAATGGTAGCCTGGACAACGTTATACACAGCATCTCTGACAGCTGAACAAGTTGTACAAGGAGAGATCAAGGTCTTCGAAGGTCTTGAAGACGAACGGGTAAACCATTATTAAAAAGTTATTTGCATTTTCAAAATAAGTTTTGAATAACAACTGAAATTTTGAAGTAACACGACTTAAAATTTTACATATCAACTATTCGACACAATTTTTTTTTTAAACCTTGCATTACCAGGTACTCCACACAGAACAAAACATTTTTGTAACCTTGCATTACCAGGTATTCCACATAGAATAAACATTTTTGTAATCTTGCATTACCAGGTATTCCACACAGAACGAAACTTTTTTGTGACCTTGCATTACCAGGTATTCCACACAGAGCAAAACATTTTTGTAACCTTGTATTACCAGGTATTCCACATAGAACAAAACAATTTTGTAACCTTGCATTACCAGGTATTCCACACAGAACAAAACATTTTTGTAACCTGGCATTACCAGGTATTCCACA
>JAUZNK010043905.1:0-16042 GCA_035046665.1 Euphysa ruthae | reverse complement strand
ATACGCCAGTTTGTGAATTGAAGATATGCTGGGAAAAAAACATGCTAACATTAAAATTAGATGTTAAACCCCAAATGGTCATGATAAAGAAGGGGCATTACCAAAGGTTAATTGAAAGCTCTTTATTCTAAAACAAAAAAAACAAGCCCTTACTTTTGAAAAACAAATGAGTAGATCGATTTTTATAACTGTTTATTATGTTAGTCAAAACTGTTTAAATTGGGTCTCCGTCCAGTAGGCATTTTTATTGCCTCCGTGAAAGGGTTAAATAGTTTTTATTTGATACGCCAGTTTGTGAATTGAAGATATGCTGGGAAAAAAACATGCTAACATTAAAATTAGATGTTAAACCCCAAATGATCATGATAAAGAAGGGGCATTACCAAAGGTTAATTGAAAGCTCTTTCATGCATTTGTTTATCAGTTTTTATGTTTCAAGTACACATTTTTTCAAAAGATTTGGTGTCTTTTAAAATTGCTCATCGCTTATTTACTAATGGTGCAATGTTTTCAGTTTTAGTATCACCAATTGTATTTACTGTTATAATTGTCATAAAACTTTAAATTCAAGGCAATTGTTTTTTTCCTGATTGAATTCAATGCAATCGTTTTCATGCTGAAAAATAGTTTCTATTGCCTAAGATATCTTGTTAGTCATGTAAAAAACAGGACTGAGGACTGAGTTAAAGCCATACATTTATTAGTTTTTATGATAATTTTTTTTTTTGTAGCATTAAAATATGGACATCCTATATGTTTGTATATAAATGCGTTCAATATTTCATTTCACTGTCAAATGTTTCTAGTTTTCTTCATGGCTTTGTTATCTGATTATTTGAGTATGTTTCTGGGATTTATATATTATTTTAATGAGTAATACATTTACAATTTTTTTTTTTTTAATGACATGAAATTGAAAATTTAAAGATTTACGTAGTTCTTTTGAAAGAATTTTATATTTTAGTAAAAACCTTCCCTGAAAATAATTATCCTCTACATGACCATAAAGTTCCTCCCTAAATTTAGGATTTTAGCTGGCTCTTCTAAAAGAAGTTTAAAATATGAAAAATCCTGTTTCCAGGGTGTGCTAATTATAAAATACAATTTTAACCTGATATAGTTCATAACACCATTGCATTGGTATATGAGCTAAGTAAAGAATATTATTTTTAGTTAAACTGGTGGACAACTCAAATTGTAATCAAACCAGTCGAGTCAATAGGTTACTGGCTAATTTGTCAAAAGATCCTCGATGCCTCGAACAGCTGCAAGACAATAAAGAAATTATAGCTTCCATCATTGGTAATGGGTGCTGCACTCATATAAAATGTCAACAAGCAAGTTTGCGTGCTTTAAGAATGATCTGCATAAGCAAAGTGTCAGCAAAATATGCAGCAGAGCATTCCCAGTTCCCCAATTTGTTGTTACTTTTGAATTCTGCTGATGTGGCATTAGTCACATCTACTTTGCGTATGCTATGTGAAATGCTCAAGACAACAACAACTGAGGTGTATTATCGTGCTGTGGAAGAGAGTGTGCTGAAGAAGCTCATTCAACTGGCCTATGTTCAGGACTATATAGATGTTACAATTGAGATTTTATTTTTGTTATCATTAAATAGTGGGTGTCGAGTGGGTGTGGCAATGGAAGGAGGTATTGAAGTATTTGCGTCTCGAATCAAGACAATTGATGATTCTGACACCTTTAAATATGCTACTCAAAGTTTATGTCTGTGTTCAAGAGAAGCAGTTAATCGTAATCGTATGAAAATTGCTGGTGTCTTGCCTCTGTTAGTAAAAATGCTATATGATAAAAAATGTGAAAATTTTTATGAATCTATTGTTGCTGCATTTGTTTGGTTTTTATTTGATGACACTAGTCTAGGCTTGATTATTCGAGCTAATATCATGCCAGCATTATTAAAATATCTTGATCGATTGACATTAACTGAATATTCTGAATGTGACGGAAAAGATCAGCCTATTGTTTCAAATGACATGCTTAAACAACAAGAAAACCCTCCAGTGCAAATGGACATTTCAGATATGCAAAATCATCTGTTTGATTCTGATGCTATGCATCAATTATTGGGTTACTCCTCGCCTGAGACTTCCCCATATAATCCAAACTCACCTCAGTATTCTCTTCCTTCATTTTCTCCCAAAATGTCTCCAGCTTACTCGCCTCCAATGTCACCAGCATCATCGGTTTCCAGTTCTTCTGAGTATGACATATTCAATGATATATATAACAGTAATGCTCACATCTCACATCAAACATCTCCGTCTCTTCAAATGACTTCCTCATGCCAAGGCACAGTACCATATCATTTTCAAAGTGCTGATGGGCAATTAGCAATGATACACGGAACTCGAGGACCCATTCACGATATAATGTTGTTGCTATCACGCTTTTCGCAGGCTCGTGATCCGAGTTTGTTTTTTCTTGATGTTGATGGTTTTAATTCGCTGTGTAATTATTTATTGCTATCATTCAAACCCAATCCAAAATGTGCACGTGTTTTGAATAGAGTTACGTTAAATGCTCCATGTTTCGATGTCATGATCAAACGTAAACTTATTCCACGTTTATATCTTAGACTTTGTACTGGGTGGTCTCTGGAACACATCTCTAATTTACTTGGAAAAGCACGCAAAAATATTAATTCCAGTAGTGGTAGTTCTACCCCCAGTTCAATTGAAGAGTCTACAAATGTTTTAGATGTTGTTAAAAAACCTTCTCAGACATGTTGTAATTGGGGTAAGTATATGTTGAAGAATCTACGATCACAGAGCGAATCTTCTTATGGGAAAGCTTTGTTATCACATATATTTGTAGCAGGTTCAAAACAGTTGAAAGAACAAGTTATTGTATCAATGCCTCACATTATATGGTATGTGTTTGCATTTGCTAATGAGATTCGCAAGCATTTTCACAAGTTTATTATTTTAGTATTAAATCGATCAAAAACAGAGTATATGAGAAGCCCTATAACAAGAAGCCCAATAAAAAAGCTAAAAAAATTTTTAAAGAGTGTCCTTGTAATGTTTTTTGACAGAATGTTATTTAAAAAATCAATTTTTATTCTTATTACTGTGAATAGTTTAACTTTTTAGAAAGTTAAAAACTTAAGTAAATGTTCCTATGCTGCAGTGAAAAACAATACTTTCGCAACCTCTGGTACTATTGAATTTTTCTCGGGATAATTCTGTCTTGTAACATTTTTTATTACAATAGATTTATTCTTATAAGTTTTTCTTTTTTATAATTTCTTAATAGTTTCATTGTGTGCTCTATGCATTTTGGCATCTATTATGTGCTCTATGTGCTCTATGCATTTTGGCATCTATTATGTGCTCTATGCATTTTGGCATCTATTATGTGCTTTATGTGGGCAGGCATTTTGCCAAATGAAAATCGTAACTTAGAAATTTTCAGAAAAGATTTCATTGATAAGTTGATTGCCTGGCTATTTGAAGCATGACTGCAATATTTTATCTCACTGTTTATACTTAATATTAATTTCAAAATTCTTCTATTTGACTTATTTTACTCTGTAATTAGTTTTTCTTTGGTTCAGCTGGAATATTTATGTTGATTTATATTTTATCATATTAAAAAATCTATTTAAATTTTTTCTCATTAAGGATTTTTAATTAGTTAAAAGAAACAGAGTGACATTCGTTTTTATTGTCGTCTCTCTTCTATCATAGCCAATGACATTTTAATTGTATAACTATGAAACTGGTATTTAAATAACTTGTTTGTTATTTATTTTAAAGTAGTTTTTAGTGTAATATTTTTTAAAAAGATATGGCACAAATCTGAGAATTGTGCTTATTTGAAACCCTGTTTAAATTTAATAGATCAGTAGTTTATCTTTAATTCATTTTTTTGTTGCATAGGTCAACTCGACTTCAGAAAAGATTGTTCTTAGAATTGAAAGGTTTGGATCTTTTGTTAAGAATGCTGAAAGGTCTTTGCAACAGTAAGTGCATAGAAACATGCAAAAAAACATGTGGGAGTAATGAGACGTTTGTACTACTTGTTGAAGCTATATGTGCATTAGCTCGCATGCTTGGCTTGTCTAACAGTCAGGTTTATCCTCTTCAAGTGTGTGCGGTTTTGCAGAAAGCAGGTTTTTTTTTTTTTTTTTTTTTTTTTTTTTTGCTTTTGATAAATATTGTGGTTACCAGATTAAGTCAATGTTCAGGTATTTTATTCATGGTCTGCAGGAATGAATGAAGAGGGGTATTATTTTTCTACTTTAAAATTCTACCCAAATTTATTACCCCATCTGAATTTTTTTAAAACTTATCAAATTTCCTTTTTTCAGAAATTTTTCAAAAATTATTTTTTCACCAACATTGCTATATGCTATATATGCGTATAGATCTACGCGTATATCCAAATACTAATGAAATTTAAGTATTTCTAGTTTTTTTGTAATTATTGTGTTTACTGCTGTTGAGATATTGAATATATAATCAAAAGATAGTATGAAGCCAATTAATTCTCAATTGCAAATAATAATGTTTTTGACTGAAGGTAAGTTATTGTCACTTTGGCACTCGATATATATATATATATCTCACATGGGATCAACTATTTTTTCTGACTTAATTGTTATAGATTATGAATCTGATGGTAGTCCAAAGGCAAAACGACGTAAGCTTGAAGAAGACATTGTTAAACTTAAAACTCCATCAGGAAAAGTGTTTCAATGCATGAAAAATTGTTTAACAATGAATTCTGAGGTATTTAATCGCATGTTGAGCCCAGAATACACTGACTCAAAACAACCATATATTGATATTACATATGTTGATGAGCAAGCGTTTGAGCACTTGTTACATTTCTTATGTGGCTGCACAATACGATTGGATGAATTCTCAGCCTGCTTGAGTGGTGCCAACTGTAAGTTAATCGTGAGCGAGCCAAATGTTTTAAAGGATGATTTTGACAACGTGAATTTAAAGAAATATAATGACTTTGATAATAAATTTAGTTCAAATAATCTTGAAACTTTTAATTCTGGTACGATATCTTTAAGAAAGTGTTTGGCAAAAGAAGTTGAATTGTGTAATGATGAGCAGATTCATGAAGTTGATGCTGATGAAATTCAAGCAATGTCTGATGAAAAATTAAATTTATTGCAGAAAGTTGAAGAAAAAAAGAACGATGATTCAAAAGAATTCAATTATAAAAAAATTATACAAAATGAAAACATTAATAAATCTGATAAATTTTTCCTTAAACATGACATGATGTTGCCACACCCTGTTTTTTCTGGTAAAATTAAATTGAATACGTCACATGCAAGTTCCTTATTAGCTTGCTCAGAACGTTTTTTTGTTGATGATCTGAAAGGAAGTTGCGAGAAATATTTATTGAATAATACAACTGTTGATAATTTAGTTGATCTTTTACTTCATGCACTACGTCATCGATCAACCAAACTTCTTAAGCATACTTTAGTTTATTTGTTAACTGAGTGTGAGTGTCCTTTAGTAAGAAGCCAATGTTTTGCTGAAATTATTTATTCCGTAGAAAAGAATGATTTTATTGACGAGATTGCTACACTCCTAACAGATTCACTTAAACGAGGAGAAAAAAAAAATCAAAGTCTCCTAGAAAATCAACATACAATAGCAACAATAGATGATCATTAAGTTTACTCCATCATAAATTATGTTCAGGTTGGTCTCACATAAAATGATATCAATAAATTGGTTCACTTTTTACAGTTCTCTAATTTAAAATCAAGTTTTTACAGAAATTAAACTACTAGGTGACATTAACGTTCTTCTGTGTGTACTCTTACACAGAAATAAATTTCTATGTCTCTTAACCCATCAAGTTATTCTTTTTTTTTGTGGAAAAATTAGCCAAAAGTGTGTTTCTGTTATTGTAGTGATAATAAGAGTAATTTGATGCTTGGTAAAAAAACAAAATTCAGTGTTTTGACTTTTCTTTCTTTGACTTCTCTTTGATTACGCTGAATTTTTAAATTATATCAGTACATATTATCTCTAAAAAATTTTTGTTGGCCGTTTTGAAAATGTTTCTGGACCCAGTCCCCAAGACCTGAAACCTAAGGTTTAAAAAAAAGTTTTTGAAATTTTACTGAAATCTTTTCATTAACCATCTTTAAAATATTATATGAATTTAAAGGATTATAGGAGAAATGTTTTCATGTGTATGACTATCTTTCAAATATTCTTGTTACCCATGCCCTAGCCTCAAAGATATTAAATATTATGATCAAAATATGTTATTTTTGATATTTTTCAAGAAAAAACTTTTCCACTAATTTTTTGGTTTTTTTTTTTGTTTAAAAATGTTACTTATGCTTACTTTTGCATTCTGGCCATTTTAAAAATGTTGTCAGGCTCAGTCCTCAGGACTTTGTGATATAAATTTTACAAAGAGGTTTTGTGAGTTTGGTGCATCATCTATATATACACAATATCCCCAAATTTCACCACTATTAAGCTACCTCATGTTTTTGACTTCTTATAAAAGTTTGAAAAATTTATTTTTATGGAGCTGAAATTTTTAGATTTTATTGGGAAACATTTAATAGATGAAAAATTTAATAATTGAAAATTTAGCAAATTTTTACTCGATTGAGCATGTTTTTAATCTTGTTTATTTTGCTGTTTACTGAACAGTTCTTGATCTGATATTTGAATAATAGCACAAACTATTGTTTAGACCATGCAGTGATAAATATATTTATTGAGCTTCCATTGAATTAGGATACATCTTCTTAATAATATGATGCATATATTTTGTTAGATGAATGATCAGATATAACCATACCATAGCCTTAAATTATTTGTTTTGTGGTCATCTGGTAAGTTGATTGGGTTCCAAAAAGGTTTTAGAAATACAAAATATATTAAACTAATAATTTCATTGCAAGTTGAAGTGCAACAATGCCATTTAAATTCTGTAACAAAACCTTCTGATTTCGAGGGCTACATTTGATACAATTTGATATATCTAAAATAATGTTTGCTAAATAATGTCAGTATAAAAACACAGATTTGAAAAAGAATATATAATTAAGTAATATTTCCATTGAGCACTTTTGTATATTTTAGTGATTAACAATGGTACATCTAGACATATTATAAAGAAGCCCCCTGCTATAACATATTAATTAGAGTTTCTAAAAGGGTTAAAATATTACTTTATAAAATCAGCGAACATAGCCCAGCAAAATTTCAGTGATTTGAAAATTTTTAGCATTTTCAATAAAAGCTCACTGAATTTTACAAGGGAATGTCTAGGTAAAATGAGTTATAAATGTGCTAAATTTTTTGTCTTGTGTTTGTTGTTTGTTGCCCCACTTAATCCAGTGAAGTACTAAATCATTTTCTAAAGGGTTTTCACGGGACTTTGTGTAATAACCTTCAAAAATTACTGTAAATTTTATATGCGGTAATTGCAATGAAAAATGCAATAATTTGTGGCTTTATGGAGTAGACAACACCAGCTTTTTGATGTAATGAATCTGCTAGATTACTCACAAACAACAAATAAACCTAAAATTTCCAATGAAATTGTCATTTTTAATTTTATTGATCTTCAACTCACTCATCTACCTAACCCTAATTACTCAATCCCAGTTTATCTTTAATTTGTCATCATCAAAGAGTTTATTTCTTGTAAAGCCTTTTTTCCCACCTTCTTATAAAAAAATAATTTGGCATTATGTTGCTGAATTACCTCATTGCACCTTTTTTGAATGCCCTCACATATACACAGGCTTTAGGCACACTTATAGACCTGGTGAAAATCCCAGCATCTCACAAAAAGTAAATTACAACAGGAGACTTATTTCACTCCCAACATGGCAATAATCTCTTCACAGAGCAAGCAACATATCAGAAGCAAAATAAAGTCACATGTACAGCAATACTGTAGCTATTAAGAGTGATAAGATATTTGCAGTTAATCTGGCCAAAATATAAGTTGATGTACACAGTTAAAATTAATGTACAACAATCTCCGTTTTGGCATAAAATTCTCAGAATATATTTATAATACAGAGTATTTCAACATTTATTTATGCCAGTATTACTGGCCAGGTAAAATTATTTAACATCACATTCAACATTTTCATACATTTTAAGACCATAAAAATTAAACTAGATAAGAAAGTTGCTAAGGCAAAAGAAATAACTCGAAAATTTTTCTTTGGTGGGGAAAAAGATGTAGCAAAATTAGCTTATTAAGGTAACTAACAGTACTTCTATGTTAATATCTGCTTCTAGGTTCAACTAATTGAAAAATATAAATTAATGTAATATAAAAAACGACTTGATGACTAAGGTATATTGGTCCATCTTGAAAAGATTCTTAAACAAAGTTGAAATTATTCCTATTATATGATACTTTCATATATAGCTTGAAATATAACACAACTATTCAGTGAGTTTTTCCTAAAAATAAGAAAGTGTTACTCCCGTTACACGTCTCCTTTCGGTTTGCTTCTCTCAAATTATAAATGTGCCAACTAATTTCCAGCCTAGCTGTATCCCTTCATGTATTGATTTTGACAACAATGAATAACATTTAAATTAAGAATTTTCACTAACAACAGTATGGACACTTAGAGTGTTCTTTAAATCATAACAATAACAAAAAAATATACAAACTAAGATATTCTTTGCGTTCCTGCTGCTTCTACATTGTTTTTTGATTTATTGGAGCACAGATTAGGTTACTCATAAATTTTTATATAATATAAATTTGATATAGTGATTTTTGGCCTTGGAAAACTCAATTCTATCCGTTCGTTTGTTTGTCTGCATGCTAGTTCTTAAATTATTATTATTATTATTTTTTTTTTTTTGAAGTAAATTTAGTACTTAGAAAAATATACCAAAGCCTGATTTAAAAAAAAACAAAATTTTTAGCCTGACTTCTAGGTAATTTTTAGCCTGACTTCTTGGTAGTTTGATTCTTTTCCAAATTTTTAACATGAAGTTATAGATTATTGAGAATTTTTTGAAAATAGGTTTTATTAAATTCTGGGTAAATTAGGCAAAGATTTATATAATTTTTTTTTTGAGATTCTCTTATTAAATTTTTTTGGTATTTGTTATTTAAATGGTGTTTAATTTTTCAGGCTCAATACCTCATTGTTTGCGTTTTCCTACTAAGGTCATTTTTTTAAAAATTTTTAAATAGCAAAGCTGTGTTTGAATGAAAAAAGAAATTGTCTACTATCACTTATATTCTTATCTGATAATTGTAACTTGGAACTTCATCAGTTCCATAACAAATTTTTAGCGGTGATTAATGTGTATGATTAATGTTGTTTTAAGCTTAAATTCTTAAAGTTTTAGGCAGCAAATTCCGTGCTTTCAGGTTCATATAATTGATTTTTCAAATTAGAAAAAATTTGATCCAAGATGGTTCAAGGTGAAGAGTTCTATTGTCGCTATTATGTTGGACACAAAGGGAAATTTGGTCATGAATTCCTTGAGTTTGAGTTCCGTCCTGATGGCCTCTGTCGTTATGCAAACAACTCTAACTACAAAAATGATGTATTGATTAGAAAGCAAGTTTACTGTTCGAAAAGTGTGTTAGAGGAAGTGAAGCGAATTATTGATGATAGTGAGTTGTTAAAAGAGGACGATGCTTTGTGGCCTACACCGGATAGAGTTGGTAGGCAGGTAAATTAGTTGTTTTTATTTTTATAAATTTATTTCATTGTCATTGTTTTTTAGTAGGCTTCAACATTTTTGGTATCCTTGAACAGCCTATTTTGTTTACCAATAAAATTTGTTTAAACTTTCCAATAACTCAATAAATTTTTTTCTCAAATTTTTTGTATTTTACAACAGTGGGATGAAGATTTTAATAATGGAACCAGGAATTGCTTTGAAACATCTATCATATGCGATAAATGACAAAGGATGTGTATTATGAATTAATTAAATATTGCACATTTTTTTCTTTTTTAAAAATGAGCTGAGAGTTATAACACTTACTCTATTCAAAATTATAATCAAGGAAAAACTATCGCTCAAATCCATGGGCACAGAGTTATTTAGTTATAATATTATAAAGGTCTCCAACCAGAGCACAAAATTTGCGGATTTGTCAGCTGTGCATACTGATTGACCAAGAGCTTAACTCTTCAAGCTGATATACATAGTTCGTTTCTTGTGTCTTGGAGAAAGCAAATAGCTAACTGGAAATCAAAATTTGTCAAAAGAGGAAGATTCCTTAACTAAATTTAATGTTATAGGAAATAATCTTAAAAATCCCTTATAATTTTTAAAATTTTATATGGAGGTGTTAAGATCGTGTAAGTATTCAAGTCCTTTTATGGAATTAGCCAATTTATATTTAAATTTGAAATATTTTCCAAACTTAAATATCGTTAATTGTATAAAATATTTATTTTGTATGCTGAAATTAAACTGTTTCCATAATTTATGAAAATAAAGATAAATTCTCAAATTATACTCTTCGAGATTTAAGCCTTCATTCATTTCTTATTCTTACTCAAACACCCGATCACTTCACTCACTCATACCACTAAATCCACTCAATCACTCACTCTACTCAATCCACTCGCTCTACTCATTCCACTCGCTCTACTCATTCCACTCACTCCACTTCTACTCACACACTCTACTCCAATCACTTACTATCTGTTAACTAAACAAAGACTTAATGACCATTTTTTATTGAATCTGTATAAATTTTTGTGGTTTAAGTTGTGTCACCTCTAAGTCCTTCTCATTAAATTTGTTTTGATTGTACCTTTCAGCATAGAAATCAATCATAAATAATTTACAAGTATTTTAAAAATAAAAATACTGGAAAAGTTTTATTTATGATTTAATACTCAATAACAGCTTAAATATTAAATGTGCTTTACTCACAAAAATCAATGAAATTTTAAAGAAAATTATTAATCATACTCCAAGTCTTGTTATATTCATCAGGATTTATCAGAAATCATAGTTGTTCCAAAATTAAACTCCAATAAGTTTAAATAAAACCTGGTAACCAACTCTTGAGGTCTTATTTTTTTAAAATTAGTTTCGGTAAAAAAAAACGGTCATTTTGGTAAAATTTGCTAGCAAGTTTTTTATTTCTTTTTGAAATTTCATAAAACGCCCCTTAATTTTTTTTTCATGTTGGTGTGCATTTACTTATAATATTGATCCTACTGCTGTTATGGTTCTCACACTTTAATTACTGAAATGAACACGGGTAATTGTCTCAACTTCTCTCCTATTGTTAGATATGATCTTCTTTGTGAAGATTTTTTTTTTTGAATTTTTTTAGGAATTGGAGATTGTAATGGGAGATGAACATATTTCTTTTACCACTTCGAAAATTGGTTCTTTGATTGACGTCAACCAATGTAAAGATCCAGAGGGACTTAAAACATTCTACTACCTTGTTCAAGATTTAAAATGCCTCGTGTTTTCCTTGATTGGGCTCCACTTCAAGATAAAACCTATCTAAATAATAACATTGCCCTGATGGTGTAACCCAATAATGAGGTTTGAAGATCAAGTGTGGAGAGACCATTTTAATGTTACGATTTAAGAGAAACTCACTGATTGTAATGTAAATATTTTTAAGAAGACGCAAATACTTATTTTTTCTTTTGACATCATCCCAATTATTGGTTTACCACTCTTTGATGTTATTTACGGCTTGTTAAAATAATTTTTTGTAATACAAAATTATAATCACGCTTAATGCAAGTTAATGGAAATTTTTTATTTCACTTCATCCTTGTCATTTTAGTGATAAGCTGAAAATATAATTTTAGAATTAATAAAGCAAAACAAAAGTTAACATAAATGCAAAATATTTTTTGGACTTGCGATAAAGCGGATGACTCCTATAAGATCATTTATTGTGTTTTTTCAGTAAGTAAGTAAGTATTTATTCACTATCAATAAAAATTTTACAAAATAAATGTTAAAAACTTTGTTTTAAAAAAAAAAGAAAATTTTACTGCATACCACAATATTTTAAAAAACAGGTATTGATAGCAGGGATAAGCGCAAGAAAAGCCAAAGCCTTATTTTCATTGTGGTCCCTCAATGGGTAACCGCTCAACCATCGCTAGTGTAAGGTTATAAATATAGAAAAGTGACGACTTAAGTTTTTTGAAGAAATTTCTTTTTTCATTATTGGGCCAGAATACTATTGGGCTCATTACTATTATTTCAACCAAAATATTGGGAATTTTTTTGAAATTTTCTCAATAGGTTTTGCTCGATGTGAGACCTGAAAACATCAAATTGAACACAAATTTTATTACGGAAATAGAGTATTACTTGCCTGTACTTAGGAGAGTTAATAATTTAATTCCCATTTTAACAGGAAGTTGAATATTTTTTTAAGTATGTTTAATTTCTGCTTCCATTTTAAAACATTTATCCAGTGCTTTATCAGTCATTAAAACTGGTTTTGGGAGGGATAATTTGCAAAAAAATTCAAAAAGGGATAATCTAATTCTGTAAAAGGTACTTAAGTAAACTAAAGTGATTTTTTTAGATTTTTTTGGTAATACCGTTTTTATCTTTTTATCAAATTTTAATTCTATCTGTTTTAATCCCTGAATAATACTGACTATTTCTGAATTTCATTTTGAAGTGTAAACTATATTTTTATTCCAGGAAGATTCAGTAAAGTATCAAAAAAAAAAAAAAAAAATAGCTTATTTAAATGTTGAAGTCAGCTTCATCTTCAGGGAATTCCATTCTGGTAAGTTAAGTTACGTCTTGAGTTTTTGCTCAAATTTCAATGCAAGGGAAACAAGTAATGATAAATGAATTGAAATATTTACTTATTATTTCTTTCTTTTTTAATACCTTTCTAATACATTCATTCCTTAGCATATAAGATAGTACGTATTTATTAAACCAACCCCGAGCCTGACAAAAATGAAAACCTGCTTAAAACGTCACGACCCTTCTTAAATTCCTTAAAGAATGACACGATGGTTAAATAATAACTATGAAGGTATCATATACGTGAAAGAGTACAATAAATATATATAAATATTTTAATTTTCTGATTTATCAGGCAATTGACTTTTAAGTAGAGCTGGGACATTTCAAAGCATGATTAAATCTTATTCTATACATCCTCTGGACATAAAAACCTTTCTGCATATTTTATATAATTTTTCGATATAGATTGAGTGACTTTTCTTAATTTTATGCCATTTTTCAAATCATTTTTTCTCCAAATTCCAATTGTAGGAGTTAGAGCTGTGCAATCTCAATGTATAATTAAATTAATCCTTATTCTTTTAGCGCACTCCATTCGATAATTGGTGCTATAAACTTTATGTCATTTTCCACTCTGGGTTAACTTTCCCTCTAAATTTGTCGATGTAAAATTGAATCTACTGTTATTAAGTGTTGTTCATGATTTAAGAATGAACCAATAGTCATTTCTCAAAAAATAGTAATGAAGTAAAATTTCTCTAAAGGGACACTGGATTTTGTACACAGCAATTCAAGGAAACAACAGAGAAATGTTTTACATGATCTTTTTTGAGTTTTAATTCTTTTTCTCTTATGCTATTGGTGATAATTGTTTCTCTTACCTAGCATTGGACACCGAACCCAAGCCAAAGAAAAAATTTACTTAGTTATTTGCATTTATTTTTTACTTTTAACTCTCTTGATTTGAGTCTAGGATGACTTATTTCTGTGTTTATTATTCTGTTAATTTATTTTTTTTTTTATTCTGGGTAGATATATTTATACACTTATAAGAGTGGAATGTGTGTTTGCAATTTGGCGTCATTTAATTCCTCATTGTACCTGTTTTGATCTGTTCTGCAAAATCCTAATATTAGGGGTCAGAGGCAGCCTTTCTATATGATTTGGTATTGGACCAAGTTAATTTTACTACCTGGATGTCCTTTCTATCAACAAAACCAACTCTATTCAATCAAAAATCCACCTAGTGTAATTTTCCAGTCGTCTCATATCTTGTGGACAATTTTAAAGTAATTTATTTGTTTAATTTGATTGTTTTCCCCCAAAAAAGTAATGCCTTTGGTTACCTTTACCCACCTAAATATTTGTTTGTCATAGCTATAACAGGATTTGTCAAAATCTTTAGGTCTGCCATGGAAAATTCACTAAAATGACATCTTTTGTTCAACCCGAGCTGTTAAACTGAGAATGATTTTCATCCTACTTGGCTGCCCTGGTGTCAAATTATGCCTTTTAATTTTACACCAATTATTTTTTGTTGATGGACCTGGTTGACCACAAATTGTGTGGTATAAAATTTTTTAAGGAATATTTGCTTTTAGCAACCTGTAGATTTAACGTAAAATTCTTAATGTGCAAAGAAAATTTGCAAAAATTAAGTACATAATACAGGGTTTTATCATTGTAATTGTAAGCAATTATTAGGTCAACATATGACATAGTAGGATGGTTTTATGGACAAAAAACTTCAAAACGTCTTTTCCTTGGGCAGTTATAAGACAGGCACACATAAAGTTTAGTTCTAAATTATTCAGAAATACTCTTAGATGATTGGACAATATGTTTCAAAGATGATTCATGAGTTTTATCGTGTAATTAATTTAAAAAATCAAATGCTTCTGAAGGTTCATGAAAGCTCCACGTTTTTAAACTTAAAATTTAACTGGTTTACTATTTGACTCACTATGTTAAACATGCAGTGAGTAAATAATCTGGTATTTAAAAAATATAAACATATAAACAAATATTTATAAATATTTTTTAATTATTAAAAAAAATGCTTCAGAATAGATTGAAAAACCAGGTTTAAAATATTTTTTCTTTTTACAGAACAAAAGAAAGGGTGTTAACAGCTCAAGGTATGGTAATTTATTTACTGCTCATGTTTAGGTTTTAATCATTGAAATATGAATATACTAGGGTACTCTAATACTAATAAGTGTGATAAGTTTACTAAAATATTTATATTTTATAAAAATATTTATATACTTGACATTTTAACGCTTTTTTAATTCTCTGATACAATATTGAATTAGAGGTCTTGACTAAGAAGGGAATTTGGTTCATAATTCTTTTTATGACTGTAAATTTTTAGAAATCAAAAAAAGTGGAGGAGGATGAATTTTCCACATTTCAGCAATTTATTTTTGCCAAAATTTTTTTTTCATTTTTTAAGTTGATAAAATTTTTCTCATTGAAAACTTCGTTTGATAGCTTTAAAAATGGTTGAAAATATGATTTCTGTACCATACATCAATCATATATCATATGTATAGTTGAAACATATTTTGATTTCAAAACGTTATTTAAAAGAGTGGTTTTCCAGATTTTATGGCATTTTATATCTTATAAGGTAACCTTTGTTTTATTTAACAGATTTCTCACAGAAGTTTTAATTTTTTCTGAAATTTAGCTTGGGCAGAAAACAAAATCCCTGGTTACCATGGTGCTGGTTTTCATTAAAAGCTTGATAACTTTAATTATAATATACTTACTTTTGCTCAAAAATTTGATTGCATTACTTAAACAAGATATGTAGCTACAGAAAATAAGTTTGTTTTCAAAACTTTGAATATTTTTTTAAGTAAAAAGAAAAAATGTGTACTGAAATTTTCTAATTATTCTAATTATTCCTTAGCTCTTTGTAAATTGAAATTAATTTATGATAAGTATGTAAGTAAAATTATTTTATGCAAAAACCTGTATTTATTTCAAGGTCTTTTAAATAGGACAGCTTAGATTCCAGAAAAATTAAAAAAAAAGTAGACCCTTATTCTAGGGGCAAAAAAATATCTGAAATTTAAAAATACATACAGTTTCATACATTCTAACTGCTGGTATTCATGGAGCCACCAATAAATGCATATAATAGTAAATAAGTTTAAAAAATCATGCATTCTGAGGGCCAATCATAAAATTGACAAAAAAAATACATATGTTTCTTTTAACATTTAAACTGAAAAAGTCATTTAAATATCGTTAAATAATAACATTTAATGATTGAACATAATTGCGTCGCTAAATGTGTTTAT
>JAUZNK010043894.1:0-16800 GCA_035046665.1 Euphysa ruthae | reverse complement strand
GTATTTAATACAAATCCAAAGTTACGACAAAAGTTAAACCACAAATTTAATTTATACAGTCACGTTTTTGAAAGACTTACTCACAAGAAACTGCTTTGAAAAGAATAAATTATGATATAAATATTATAAAAATATTAAACTAATCGTAAAATTTTTAAAAATTTACTTTGTCTTTGATTAGATCTTTTAACTTTTACGGAAAAATAAGAAGCGATAAAAGATAATAATTATACATTATACAGTGCTTAACAAAGCAAGAATGGTACAATTCAATTTAAATTATAGAAATTTTAGCAGGTGTTTTAATTACATTGGTTAATTAGGCTAACTGTCAAGAATACGTAAAAATACTTCTTGGGAAATTTCATTTGTTAATCTAATTTGTTATTCAACCTAAAAAAAATATATCGTTCAAAATTCAAGATTTTTGGCCTATTCCAGAACACAGTTGGAGAATGGGCAAGTAGCAGGTGTTTTAATTACATTGGTTAATTAGGCTAATCGTCAAGAATACGTAAAAATACTTCTTGGGATGTCATTTGTTAATCCAATTTGTTATTCAACCTAAAAAAATATATATCGTTCAAAATTCAAGATTTTTGGCCTATTCCAGAACACAGTTGGAGAATGGCCAAGTAGCAGATGTTTTAATAACATTGGTTATTTAGGCTAAATGTCAAGAATGCGTACAAACACTGTCACACGTTAATCCCAGTTGGTATTCAACCTGAAATACAAAAAAATCAAATGTTTTGAATAAGCCGAATGTATTTGAATATATTCAGAAAGTATATACCTGTTATTAACTGACCTTAGATTATGGTTACCCTCTTTCTGGACTAGATACGTATCTTTAAAAATGACTGGTAGATGTGAATGTTGTTGGTCCCAAGCAAAACCGCAATTTAAATATTAAGAACACTAAGACTAAACAGTTTGTCTGGTTTTTATAATGTTTTTGTTTTATCTTTTTATTTATTTTCTTTGTTCAAAATTAATTTAATAGTACCTAGATTTTTAATATTGATATTCTCTGTAAATAGTTCTGTAAATAGTTTGGAAAAGGAACAGTTAAATGATCTCATTATTTTTTAGATTTTCCATTCGTCAAAATCATCCGAAAGTTTTTAATATGTTTGTTTGTTTGTTTAAATGTTCCAACAGAATTTGGCTTCACGAATGGCCACAAAGTACATTTAACTGTATTTATCAAAAATCCAGGGAGTAAATCCCTGCAAAAATTAAATTAGTTAAATTATATACAAAATTGAAATAATCTTTTTTCTCTAATGGTGTACAGACAAAAACTTCTAATACAAAAACCCCAAGATAAAAGCCAAAAAACTATTGAATATATCGCATATAAATGCCCAGTTCGATTCGACGGAAAAATCGGAAATACCGGTGTAGTAGCCTATGTCTCCCCCTCCACAGTAATTATTAAATAGTCAATAAGTACTCCCTCTAGTTAATAAGTATTCCCCTAGAATTATAGAGAAAATTTAACGAAATTTATTTGCATATGCGAAAATTTTATTACTTAGGTAATTAGAGAGTCTGCTAAATGTGGGTGCTTTACGTGCATACACGTGCTTTTTGCTATATAACGTTAAAGTCTCAAATATTGAGTATGCTCCAAATTGAATGCAATGGTAATAATTATAATGTCCACATTTCACATTTTTGGTCCAATTTGACCCCAAAAACTTAACTTCCTCATATTTTAATGAAATTGGCACCGTGACAATTTTAAATTAACGATAAGCACGTAAAAACATGTATATTTTGCAGACTCGTAATTAGATAGTGTAAAAAGACATTGTTTGTTTGCATTTAAGCATTTTTCTGCTAAAAAATAGCCTATATATAAAAAAACAATGTTACAATGTTATAGATAAGTCTTTAATGAGCATTATTCCACTTTAGGGAAGGGTGTTAAATGTTGCTTTAAACACTCAATAATATGCACTCTCATTTTTTTAACATCAAAATGAGCTTAAATGGATGAGCTACCCTCCAAAACTTCTGCAGCAAAGGCTACAGCAAAAGGACCACAGTTATATCCATCCAGTTGTTTCTGTACAGGGAAATAATTAATCGTTGAATCATTACATTTTCTGTACAAAGCATTGGTATACTTTTTGACGACACCACTTGTTGTTTATTAAAGCTTTCGAAAATCTGTATTGGACCGTTTGAGCAGAATATTAGTATCCAGTGACTCGAATCATCATGTAAAAGTTGGATAAGCTCTTTAGTAACCAAGCAATATGGTATTTTTCCACACTTTTGTACATTTAGTACTGCTTGGTAATCGGAATCATCATCTAGCTTTTTACAAATCAATTTTTGGGCAGCATCCATGATTCGATCTTTTAATCAGGAAGTAGGTGATTGGAGAATTTGCTCGTCCTCGATTTGCACGTGATAAAGATTATTTTTTATCCAAAAATTATCTTTGCACTTATCAACTAAACCATTAAAAACTGATAAGCCATGCGGATTTGCAGTTTTTAACATCGATAATTTTAGATAAGTTTACCCCAACTCCACTTAAGGGGCAAAACATTTTGATTAGTTTTCGAAAACTCACTTTTGTCATATTGTTCCATCGAGATAAACTGTCTAGTACACCATCTGGAAATTTAATGTAAATACGGGGAAGAGGCAATTCTTTTTTTCTTTGTACTAGCACATTAAAACTTGAGCAGGTACGTTATATAGATGAATAAGTTTCTGCTACATTCTTAGAGGTTATCACTGCATCAATCAAAATCATTTCTCAGATTTCAAGAGGCAGGTTAAGAATTTTCTTATTGCTTGGAGAAGAGGAATCGAATTTTTCATCAACAGGAGGCTCCTGATCGATTGGCTTGGAAGAGCAGATTCCTTCATTAACATGAGGTTACTGGTTCATTGTAGGATAAGAATCGATTTTTTCATCAATGAGGGGTTCTTCAACATTCACCACAATGTCTTTTTCATCCGAAAGAGAAGTTGGTTCCGTGTATACTTTCAATAGAAACACATTGTAGTTTTTCTTCTTTTACCTTCCTTCTTTGTTAGTCAAAGTGCAAAGATTCTTATTTGATATTATTAACTCAACCGGAAATGGACCGAGCCACTTGAACGTAAATTTGCCACATTTTCTGTCTTCCCTTTTTTGATTTTTCAGAATAACTTTTTGGCCAACCTTTATTGTGTTTTTGGCACATGATGACGTCGATTGTAATCGCGTTGTTGTTGTTGTAGTGCAGTTTGAATGTTTTTTCCCCGCATTTTGATGAAATTTTTCTCTAATAGCGATCGCAGTATTAAGAATGGCATCAAATGTTTCTTTGTCAAAAAGTTCGTCATTTTTATCACCATCATTGATTAAATTATACTTGATGTCAATGCATAAAATAGGCTCTCGATTATACATAAGGAAGAAGGATGAATATTTTGTAGAAGTGTGTTTGCTAACTATGTGAAAACAAGATTTCTTCGATAATATATGGCCAATCAGTGGCATTCTGATCAAGAACCTTTACCAATGAGTCTTTGATAGTTCAATTTTTATGTTCGCATAACCCATTGGATTGTGGATGATACGAGGAAGTCAGTCGTTGCTCAGTGCCAGTCATTCTATGCAGATTTTTGCTCGATTCATTGATAAATTCCCTCCCTTTATCTTTGATTTGTATTTTGGTGCAACCATGGTGACACATGATTTCATAATAAGAATTGCACAATTGAAGAAGCTGTTTCATTTTTAACAGGTTTCGCCTCTGATAATTTTGAAAAATAGTCTATACAAACAATTGAATTTTTGAATTCGTCAAATTTAGGTAGGTTACAAACATTCACACACCTACTTGTCTCAGTTCTTTTGACTGGAATGCTGTGGAGCTCTGTTGACACTTTCTTGACTTTTCCATGCTTTTGGAAAACTTTCGTTAACATCGTCTTTTATGTTTTGCCAGAAAAATCTAATAGCAATTTTTTGGTGCGTTGCATCCCTTCCACGGTGAGAAGCGATTGCTGTAGCCATGGAGTCGTCACCCAACCCAACATGCATGTCATGCAGGATCATTTTTCTCCCTCTTTCGAATGAATGACCAACCTATTTAATAAAATTTGAGATTTGAGTATGATGCAAAAATTATGATAAAGCATGAAACTTGGCACAAATGTTCACTACCATATACTTGTTTAAAAAAGTAATACACGTTTTTTTATATAAGAAACCTACAATTAGAGCCTGCAAAAATTAAGAAACTTTTAATACTACGCTATTATGGCTAACTTTAAGATAAGGGACTTGTTGAAACTTTTTCAAAGAAGAAATTATCAAAGAAGATTTATTTATAAAATTAATAATTTTTTTATAATAAAGTGAAAAGAAAGCGTCGATGTTCTTTGTTTTTAATCTAGGTAAGTAACTCGAGCGTTAAATTTTGAGCGTTCGGATTTTATTTGACAAACAATTATACTACTACACTAGATTTGATAAGCAACTTTTATTTTTATGTCAAAATATTTAAGAAACTTTTAGAACTATGAAACCATGACATTTCAGCACTGAAAATAAGAATCATTTAGATCTGGTTCTTTTGCTAGATTTCTTATAAAAAAGTGTTGAATAATATGTCGAAGATTATATTCGTTTTATGTAAAAATATGGCCGTTAAGCCTCGAGGAATGTCTGTTCTTATAACTTTAGTCATAGTTTACCAGAAATATACCAACCTTGTCTTTTTATACATAAATTGGCCATTGAAAATATCAAATAAGCGGTAAGCCTTCCGGAAATTTGACTTTTTATTTGATTTAGTCGTAAATACTTTTCGGTTACAGCAAAATCGACATGATGTGTTTAATTAGAAATTTTTTTTTCTCGTCGTCGTGTTTTCTATCCCTTTCTTTTAATAGTAGATTTTAATTGTATTGTGTTTAGACAAAATTAATCAAAATAAAAACATTCGAAATACTTAAGAAGAACAAATGGAACATGTACATTTCACGATAAAGATGTGTCCAGACATATTTTATTTAATAATAAAAAGCTGGTTTTTTTTTCCAGGGGATTAACTAGAGGGAGTACTTATTGACTAGTCAATAAGTACTGGGGAGTACTTATTGACTAGTCAACAAGTACTGTGGAGTACTTAGTCACTACTCAATAAGTAGTGGGGGAGTACTTATTGACTAGCCAATAAGTACTAGGCAGTACCTATTGACTAATCAATAAATACTGAGGAGTACTTATTGACTAGCCAATAAGTACTGGGGAGTACATATTGATTAGTCAATATGTACTGGGGAGTACTTATTGACTAGTCAAAAAGTACTGGGGAGTACTTATTGACTAGTCAAAAAGTACTGGAGAGTACTTATTTAGTGGAGTATTGATAAACCATTATACCGGAAACAGTATATAGCTATGGTTTATTCAACGGATTAACTCAATTTCTCGCAGCTTTCAGTTTAAAGCTTTGTTAGGGAATAAAATGAAATTTATTTGCTTGAAATTAAAATTTTCGGCTTTTCGAAAATACACTTTTCAAACTAATTGAAAGAATTAGCAGCTTAAACCAATTTGCAATTTTACCTCTGAGAAAAATGTTTTAACGAAAAAATACCTTCAATCTGGAGATAAAGTACTAAGCCCCATATAGTACCAAACATAATATCTTTACTGTTTTTAAAAAGGATTTCCGGCGTTTCTGCCTTTTCGAAAATGCACCTATGCTAAAATAAGGAACACAGAAAATTCGTATTTTATTTTAATTAGTTTTTTTTTCACGAAATTTAATACTAGTAGTATAAGTAATCATTGATTAGACTAATATTTAAAGATAAAAAAGCTATTCCACATTTAATACAAATAAAATTACGATCTAAAACTTTTCCTGCGTTTCTGACTTTTCGAAAATGCACTTATGCCAAAATTCGAAAACATTTAATTTAATTATACTTCTCATTATAATTCGTGAAACATTATAACTGTAAAAAAGTGATACGTTATGTATCATAGAGACAATAAAAATATGAAAATTTTTTCATAAGAACTTTGTGAAACAAAATAAAATTATGGCGAAGGTTAATTTAATTGAAACCGATCCTCACAAGATCTGATTATTTCCAGAACCTCTGTCTCATTGAAGTATGCAGAAACTCAGGCACGTGCTTCAAATGAATGAAATTTACCATTCTAACTAAAAGTGAAAAATAAACTTAGTCTGCTCAAATGAGATGACAGAGAAATTCAGTATGCAGCAAAATAGCTCTTTTCAAACAATTCATCAATAATGGAGGTTTTTTTTTAGAGTATTCTATGTTAACCCTTGCCGTTATCAATATCAACCAAGTTCCACGACCACGAGCTACTGGTAAATGTGAAAATCATGCTCAGACATTAAATTTTCTTATTTTGTTCTTATTTATTCTTAAGACATAGTATTTTGCCTTTTAATTTGATTTTTGCGTTCTAAAAAGATTCTAACTACTGGTTAGTTGGATTGTTTTTTTACTTTGTGCAGTTTTTCTTATTGTATTTTTCATTTGATTAAATGCCTGACTTCAATGTTTTGACGTTATCATCCAAATAAAAATTAAGCTTAAAAACATTAAAAAACTTATATTTGATTTATAAATACTTGTTTTGAACTTTCAATATTTTGTTGTCTTTAAATTCTAGCTACTGGTTAGCTGGAATATTTTGTTTTCTTACTATGTAGTTTTTCTTATTCTAGTGTTCATTTGACTTAAATGGCCGACTTCAATAAATGTAATTTGTTATAATTAACTAAGTACAACTGACGCTTAAAAATGTTTTTTGTCTATTCTCAAGGAATTTCTTAATTTTTGCTACTGGTTAGCTGGAATATTTTGTTTTCTCATTGTAGTTCTTTTCGCTGAATAGGGGTGTCCTTATCTTGTTACTTTTTATTGAATAAGAGTTTTTGGAACATTTCATTCTCATCCCTTTTTATTTCTCGGCATCTGTTTTGAATCCCTTTTCAGAAAAAATTTGTTAGCTAGCTAGTTGAAATGAGAATGACCAAGATAAAACTTACTTGCTAAACTAAGAAATAGTGGTTTAAAAAATATAGCTATGTAGGGTGGTTAGTAACAATTGAGTTAAAAAACAATAGATAACGCACGAACAGTAATTCTCAAGAGGTTAACGTTAAATCGAGCAATTAGTGTATGACAATAGAGCCGTTTGAATCACAAGTAAAACAACCAAGTGGGTTTCGAACTTAAGAGAACCACCCTGTATTTAGAGAACCACCCTGTATATAATCAAATCTATCAAGGTTATTATGGAGATAATACATATAAAGATGTTAGCATAAATAAATAAAGAGCCAAATGTTCAGGTTATTTCTCCCTTTATGTAAGAAAATAGCACATTCAACTACATAAGGAATCGAAACTTAGATCGTGCTGTGCCTACTTTTTATGCAGATAAGAAAATTTGGCGGATGAAAAAAAAAATTTTTAATTTTGCAGATCGCGATGTCTTATAACTTTTGGGCGTTTATTTGTCCTTTTTTGCAATAACTGTACCATTTTAGCAGGGTAATTTTTCGTGCTGTGATGGATAGTTTTAAATTTGGTGGTTTACGACAAAAAAAAAAAAAAAAAAAAAAATCTCGGCGTATTTTTTCCAACTCGCCAAAATTTCTTCCCTTAAGGTAATAACAGTCATGTAAAAAATGTCTGATCTGCAATTAGAGTTAAAAAAACTTAATATTGCGCTATATCGTCTCTTATTCACAAATTGTGACGTAATTCCAGCTGCGCCGTTTATTTCTCTTATTTTAGATTATCAAGCGGTGAGGTTCGCAGCGCACCGCTGCTTTACTTAAAATTTATCAGGATTTAGGTTTCAGACGAAAATGTTAATATAATATTTGGAATTTATAAAAATGTTCAAAATTACATCAATATGATGTATCTACTATTATTGCCCAGTCCTTTTTGGCTGACCGACCATTAAAATCAATACATTTACAAACCGCAGGTCAATCCCGTAAATTTCCACCCAATTTCAAAACCTGGGGAATAATAGTTACAAGTCACACAAAGAAGTTAAGAGTACTTATTTGCAAGCAAAATATTAGATAAAGAAAAAAAATAAAAAATAAATAATATCATTCAGTAGAAATATTTACAATGGACAATTTATATTTTTGATGCTTTAACTGTCACTATTTTTTTAGCTTAGCTTAAGAAATACTGAGATCTGTCTGTATGTCCGAGAAAGCGTTTGATAAACTTTTTATTTTCTCTTCCAAAAGTTTCCTTTGAGAAGAAGTTTCTTTCAATAACGTTCTCATTTCCTCCTCAACAGAAATAATCTAAAATGTAAAGTATATAAATTCTTTAAATCCAATGAGACGGATCTACTTGAAGGAATTCGTACTACTAACAGTTACATTATTTGGTATATCTTTGATTAATCTTTAACATATTTTTTTTGTCGTTTGGTACTTAACTTCCTAATACATTTTAAAACTGATATTTTCTAGTTTTCCGAAATAATTTTCCTTTTTAAGTTCATAGATTCATTTAAACAATTTCAAGAAGTCATCGAAAGTATTTCAAAAAAATACAGAATCCAGCCTTTTTCGGAAAGCTCAGTAAAATAACAAAAAACTAAATTCTTATTACAAAGAGCTGAAATTTTGGATTAACATTAAGTTTGATTAAAGTTGAAAATCCAGTTCATTTTAATGGAAGACTTCAAAAGTCATTTCATTACCCATTTTTTAAACTGCAATATAAGTGGATTGGATATAGTTTTTTTATCATTTAAAATGGTGGTTTTGATGTAGGTAAAAGAACTGATGATTTAAAATGGTGGTTTTGATGTAGGTAAAAGAACTGATGATTTAACAAGCTGTATAAACAAAGAAAACTAGAGTAATCAAAAATGTCGGAAAGTACTTTACCTTCCCAGTTTAAATATGTTATCAAAGAAGTTGAACAGAACTGTTAGATGATTGTAAAGTCCATAATTAAGTTGTTCTGTAATGGCTAACAGGCTGGTTACAATATGAAATTCAGGGTTTAGACCAGACTTTTTGACAAGTTCATAATAAAAAATTTTAGCATTATCCCAGGTTGTTCTGTGAATGCCTAGTTCTTGAGTTATTTCAAAAAATTAACTAATTTTACTAACTTGGCAGAAAATATTGCAAATCATTAAAAACTCCAACTTTCTTTAATAAACAAGCTCTCACCTTGAGTTTTCCAGCTTGGATTTCATCATCTTTTTGAGCAATGACTTGTCTCATCTTTAAATCTAAGTTGTGTTGCATGGAAGTCAACTGCTTTTCATATTTAAGTTCTGTTTCGGTGATTTTTTCATCGAGTTCACTAAAAAAAAAAAAAAAAAAAAAAAAAAAACATTAGTGCACTTCACGCCACTTCATTGTCAAAAAGAAATGTCAAACAAAATTGCTTTTTTCATTGTTTTGGGTAGTGTATCGGAAGAAAAGAAAAGAAAAGAAAAAAAAAACATAGACATAGACTACAAATTTAGGATTTAATTCAGTAGAGCCTATTCACAATTTCAAAAGTGCATATTAGTTAGAACTAAATTTGCAATTACTGGTTGCTAAAAACTAAAGCTGGTAAAACATGCCATCTTTGTGCTGGTATTCAATATAGTATATATAAAAAAATAAAAACCTTTTAGATGTTTTAAATATTTCGTTTTCATGTAGAAGACGTTTTTCTTTTTCTTCAAACACATTTTTCATTTGCACAACCTTTACTTCAAGCTGACTAATAACTTCACTTCTCTTGTTCCATTTTTCACGTAATGACCTGCACAATGAATTAAAAATAAAAGCAAATAAATTTTTGTGAGAAATTTTAGCTATAACCGTTTTCTTTTAAGGTGGTTGCAGCCCAAAAAACACAAAATTGTAAAATACGTAATTTAAATTTATTTTTTATGTAATAGGAAGAATAACATATTTGCAATCTAATGATAAAAAAAAAAAATCATTAAAAAATTAATTATGCGCATAATTATCAGCTAATTATGTGTTTACAGGCATAAAAGTTCATGAAGTATAACTTCACAACAACTAAATTCTAGAGAAAAAAATGTTACATTCAAAGTGTCTTCCTTTGAAGAAAAACTATAAAGTATTATGCATTAATTTTAGCTAGAGGGGATGCCTTTGAGGCTGATGAAATAACCCTGAAAATTATAAGTTGACAGCACTTATAGTTCTGAAAATATTGATCATGAACTGTTTAAAAATCAAATTTTAAAAAAACCTTTGCATAGCCCTTCTTTGTTGCACTTAGCTTTTTTCTAGCTATTTTTATTAACTTTTTTGTTGGCTATACAAATACAGTTTTTTGCGGCTTTAATCAGTCCACGACGCGTAAAAATTCCTGGTTTAAGTCCCCGTCTCTTGAACACCTCCAGAAGTCCATGACCACCATCATTATATTGTAAGACTGCAGAAGATACAGCTATGTCTGCTTTCCAACAAATATATCTTTTGGACATTTCTTCTAAATATTTCAATGCCTTCTTGATTGAATGCCTAACCTGAATGCTTGATTTAATGCCTAACTGGCATTTCGACAAGTAATGCATCAGCTCCAAGGTCAGAATGCTAAAATATTGGTTTTATGATTTCAGAAACAGCAGGAGGGAGATTGATTCTAGGCTTGTAGAATTGTTTGTCAGCAACTCTATGTTATTTACACCATGTGTCTTCTCTGCGAGAACAAAAACTTATGGTAATCAACAGGATTAGGATTATCACTAAAATGGAGAATAATTGCAGCAATTTCTTTCTTCATTCCATAAAAGTTTCCTTTGTTTGAACGAATACAACTACCGTAAAAGTTCTGAAGGCTATTGATTAATTTGTCAGTGAGTCTACATTTACCACAAAAAAATTTTCCATCGTCCAGCTTTTTCCACTTTCATGGAGGCACGTAAATTATGCAACCTTGAGCCAACACGCTTTTGGACGTGTCCAACATACTCTGTCTTTCGGATTGTGTAACCTGGATATGGGTTTGACTTCGCCGTACGACTTTGAATCACCATCTCCTCGATAGGTAAGATAACGTAACTTATTCTGCTGAATAGATCTCTCAAACACGGTAACTGCACCAATTGCCTCCATCACTCCTGCACTACCTCGATGATTAACAGGATAGAGATGCTTATCGACCTTATCACCGATGCTTATTTGTATTTGTGGGTGCTTTTTCTGTTATCCAAATATTTACATGCAGCGAATTCCTTTGAGAAAACAACTACATCCACACATTTTTCTCTAGAGATAGCTGTAACTTCTCCATGAAGTGATGAAAACCCCTGGCAATGCCACTCACCATCAAAACTTGCCTGCTCATGTTTCATGTCTTCACCTTGGGGTTGTTCTCCAGATGCCAGTGCTTCCTCAGCAGCCCTTTTCATTGATTGTAGGGCATTTAATTCATATGCTACATGTAAACAATTTTTTGATAAGAAGTGCGACACATTGGTGGATTCATATTCATCACATGACCAAAATTATTCAATTGCGGTATACTCCTTCCAAATTTCTTTAAAAACGATGATCGATTGGACATTCACATCAAAACCATGTAAACCCTTTGATTTCTGGTTTTAGGCGTTTTCTGGGATGATAATATTTCATGTTCCCATCCACATGTTAAAAAAGCTTGAGAAGAAACACTTGACACAGTCCCAACCTTCTCTCGTTACAATAAATCTTTTCAAATTCACTAAAAAGACATTCTGGACAATTACCGATAAAAAAAAAAAAAAAAAAATAACAAAAGCCAACATTTTCATTTGAGGAGTTCTTCACATCATCAACAGTTCTTTTTAGCTTCTGTGCTGAGGAGGATACTGCTGGTGTAATGTTTGGAATGGAATCAATATCTTTATTTTCGGTGGCAATTTCTGAAGGGTGGCTGCTGTAAATTGGCTGTTCAACATAACCCTCTTTGTCATCATCAGCAATTTTCTTCTTTATTATTTCAACATCTCTTTTCTTTTTATTTTCAGTTTCATGCTTATTTCCTCTGTACTTCTTCATTTTTCCTCTTCTAACTCTATCTTTATTACCCATTTTCAGTTTTTCACTTCAGCCAAAAACACTGCTTCCAACTATGAAATAACTTCCTGTGTTACCAACGGGCAAAGAAGATATCTTGAGAGACGTGCGTTTTATGCGTGTAATGCCAAGTCAAATAAACGCAGCATTATGGCATGGACAAGGATTTGGGGATGAAATTGGGTCATTGGGTAAAAATGTGATGCGTAAATTACTATCGCAGTAGATACCGAAATGGAAGCTTTTTGTGAATTTTAGGCTTCTCTTATGACATTTTTGATCCCAACAATCGATTCAGCGATCAATTTTGATCAAAAAATGACGTTTTTAATTTGTTCACAAATTTAAGTTTATTTGTGCTGCAACCACCATTTTTGATGCGTGTCATAAATTATATATGATAGAGGGTCATGACAAATTTTATTACTTTAAAATACATCACCTAAACACTAAGTTTGATTCTTACATACATTTACATGCCTGCCTGGTCAATATGTTTGTTGATAAGAGGTTTTTCAAAAATACACGATAACAACATATTAATATAACTACCACCAAATTTTGGGCACTTAAACTAGTTGTATAAGGTATGAAGGAGAAAGTGTGATATCAAATAAACAAGATTATATCATTTCCATCAGTGAGATTCATTCAGTATTATAGAGAAATAAAAAATTTAATCAGTCAAGTTTTAAACCCCCAATTATAGCATACTAAACATCGTGTATTATGGATGAAGCAGAATATTTTGATAAAAAATTACTTGCTATCATGTAGAGAATCTTTAAGATCTTTCTCTGCATTAGAAAGAAGCAATTTTAACTCTTCTTTTCGTTCAAGCAGGTTTTCAAAGTTTTCCTAAAAATATTTTCAATTGGGTTATTATGTATAAAAATACTTTTAAGAGGAAAGAGAGCTCCAATCAAAATGCATTATAGTGTTATAACATGGCCTACTTTAACTTTAGACGACCGGATAGTTTGTCGTTTCGGCAAAAAAATAGAATGCCGATTTGTTATTAACATTCAAAGTTTTCCTTTGTCTAATATTTGTATTTATGAATGCGTGAAATTAATATAATAAACGTTAAAAACATTTAGCAGGATTAATTTTAAAATTTAAACCAAACTTATTGAGATTCAATTAAACACAGGTGTTTATCTAATATCACTGGACATTTTTGTTAATAAAGAGATTTAAAATATTTTGCCAGGAAATAACGGGTATGAAACAGAGACCAAAGTACACATTTAACAATAATTTTGTTTCAAATGATAAAAAATATTAAAAAAAAATTTCAAATTTCAAATAAATTTATTTTTTATTAATAAAGAGGTTTATTCTTTGAGGCACTGGTGGTTTTTGAACTTTACAAGTCCTTCCCCTATTTCTTTGTCAGTTGATAATTTCCTGTTGTTGTTTAGATATATGTTTGCAATTGTTCTGTTTCTTACATATTTCCCTTTCTTTAAAGGAACATCAAAAATGAAACTTTCAGTGTGGAGGATGTTTCAAGGAGAAGAATAGCAGCAATCCTCGCTGCAACATTACATTTTAAAATCTCCTCAAAGCAAAATTCAATCAACGCAAACCCCTGCAATACATAATCTACGAAATTTAAAGAAGTGACTTTTAATCCACCTTATGAAAGAGTGTTTAAATAATCAAAATCTTTGTTGTTTTCAACACAAATTTTAGAAGAAATAAAATCACAACAAACATCACTTGAATCTTCCAACAACTTTTTTGCAATAATTCCAGCAATATACACTACCACTTCTCTACTATCATCAGATAGTTTCAAATCCTACTCTTCGTCAAGAGGAACGCTAAGGTTAATGATTAAATTATGTAACTCTTGTGTGTCATCAGTTTGAGCCTCTAACACATCTTTTACATCAATATCTTCTCTCAAAATGTGTTTTCTTTTTAATATTCTCTCTGATTGTATATCTTTTAGTCACACTAAAAACCGACAATCACCCATCTGTCTGCGTTGTCCAAATCGTCTTTCAACTGGGTCGCTTTGGAATCGTGCTGTAAGAACAAATGAATAGTGATCTTTCAGAAGATCTTCAACTAAGTTTGCATGGCACTTTAATGTAAGTGTGAGCGCAGAACTTGTTTGGTTAGTGAAAACTTTTCACAGTTTGGAATTTTTTAATTTTGCCATTCCTCCACCTAACTAGCCAAAGTCCTTAAAAACTGTGGTTTTTTGTCATTTATTTCAGCTGCATTATCTAAAAAATGATGGGAATTTTCAGGTTTTTTGAATTAGAGATGGTCCACCACTTGTTTATTAAAGTTAAAAACAAGCATGCAGGAGATTCATCTGGAATGTAAGATTGTACAGCTGCAACCATGAACTCATCGAAAATTGCAAGAGCTACAAGAACATTTTGCTTGCAATTACCTGGGTTAAATACTTTGTTTTGTAAGCTTCCTTATGTTTTTTACCAAGTGGACTGTATCAAAAAAAAATAAACTTTTTTACTAACTATGGTGATAAGTAACTCGTTGCCACTGCTATACTCACTTAACAGTTTGGTAAAAGCAGATGTATTAATAGCATGATTGTCACACACAAAACCCCGTACATAAAAACCATTTTCATTTAAAACATTCATCGAACTTACTATTTGATCCTTTAATTATTCTGCTTGAGCTTTATTTTCAGGAAATGCTTTAATCACATATGGTACATTTTCTTTTAGTTCAATTACCATAAAGCAAACAACACCCTTAAAAAGTTCACCATCTTTATCACTTCCCAGTAATTTATTCCCAGAAAATTCCTCACATTTCTGTATATACATTTCGTCAAAGATTAAAATAACATCAGATGAAAATTTTCCTTCTTCTTTAAAAGCAATTAAAGCTGTTAAAACATCGCCCTCCTTTGTTTATCCTTTTTAACAATGAAATAGATTACAATGGTATCTCACCTAGGAGTAACTTGTATGATTGGATTGACCTATACCTTAAAAGTAAGGCAAATCTTATCATGCGAGCTGAATGAACTACTTTTTTTGTGCTTATGTTGTAAAAGTTATTCAAAAATTGGAAATGCAATTTCACTTTATCTAGCAGGAATATTTTCAAGCATAATTTTCTTTGTTAATTTACAATCTCTCCCCTGTCTAAATTAATTAGGTAATGGAACTTAACATGAAAGAGTCTATATCAATTTTAATAACATCCGTAATCTCTGGCACTGAAAAACAATCAATAATAAGTTTGTTAAAACAAAATAATCAAAAAACAAGAAACTGTTTTCTGATGGGCATGTTGCTGAAATGAATCAAAATCTTGTATTTGGTCATTAGTTTTAAATTCAATCATTTCATCAGGCTGAAAAATCCTCTTTATCGGGGATCAACGTGGTATCGATACTCTTGTCAGAGGTGAAGATGGTAACTGCAGTGTCTCTGCTACTCCGACATAGTGAATTGTTGGCACTGGTATAGGTTTTTTATCTAATCAATAACGCTTACTCTGTTCTCCTTTCTTATAATATTGTGACTCAAAATATTTGAAGCAAATATACGAGGCTTTTGTGGGATACCAATCCTTTTGATTTACAAATTTAATCCAACGTTTCTCTTTTTCCTCATCGACAAGAAGACTAAAGACACATGTGGGAGGTTCACCTTCATAGTTGGAAAAACAACCGACAACACAACACTTGTTAACCATATTTATTGTGATTCTAAAATATAAATACGTAATGTTATATAATATATAGATAATATAAAAGTATCTTTCCAAACCCATAAAGCAAATTACTCTTCACAGTTTTGGTAATTTTTAAACAAGATAAAAATAATACTATTTATAATACTAGTTATCAACGAAAGCAACCTTTTTCTTATTAAAATTGCTTATATTTGAGAAATCGTTTATTTTTGTAAAAGCAATGCTCAATATAACTGTAACCACCTGCTTTAAATTAAAAGATTTAATACCAACAAAAACAATAACACTTGGTGTTAATCTTGAGTCATACATTACATGGGAAAATATCAATGCACCAATCAGTAACAGCTCTTTATTTGCTTTACCAGATTACAGTTTATTTAGTCATCCACATGTTTCTACACAGGGTGGTGGAACATGCATACATACATAATCACACCTTTAAGTTAGGTATGCAGTACTGAACAATCATGATGAAAGTGTATGTGTCGAACTAATTGGTACATTCGGAAAGAAAGCCATTTTCTTTTCAATATACCGACTGCCTGTTGTTAAAATTTCACTTTTCACTAGTTTAGTTAAAACTATGCTGAATAAGCTTGGGAAAGAAAAGAAAAACCTGGTTCTTACAGGTGGTTATTGAATAACTTGGCTGCAAAAAGTCTCTTAACGCTAAATTATTTTATGGCATCGCTCTTGAAATAAATACCTTCAACCAACAAACCTACTCGAGTAACTAATGAGCCGATTACATAGAAGAGCTTCAGTGCCTGTGTAAATAGTTACTCCCCTTAAATCACGACTCCCCAGTCATTATTTTCCAGTAAATAAAAACTCCCCCAGTCATTTTTTTCCAGTAAATAAAAACTCCCCCAGTCATTTTTTACAGGTAAATAATAACTCCCCCTATAAAATAGTAACTACCCTGATGATATTTCATAATTTTGTTCCCTGAAATTTAAAACTTTCTTTAAAAGCTCCAAAATGAAGCTATATATCTGTGTAA